>OOFH01021364.1:2341-14686 GCA_900323355.1 Merlangius merlangus
GCTGATGCTTGTCGACACCCAGGATGAGGAGATGGCGCAGGGATATTTTTGTTGCAATGCAGTTGATAATCATAGCATTCATAGCCTGGGACGACGAGATCAGCATGCCTCAGTGGGGGAGAGGGGGGAGGTCTGCATCGCACGGGAACCACAAACCAAGCCATACTTATTCACATTAATATGGTAACGCCCCAACAAGGCCTACAATTGATTGAAATGTAAAAACACAAAAATAAATGTAAACCACTTCATGTATGGAATGATATGTGTTAGGTGTAGAATCAGGCATTGTTTTATTTCATTTGAATTGTCCTTTGGTTAGTCTAGCGAGTGTAAGGATTGCTTTTGTCGGCCGGTTGGTTTGAAGCGATAGCCGGATTAGCAAACGAGAAAAAAAAAATCATGAACAAATATGCAACAAAAAAAAAGCCAACCGGAGTAGTCAAACTCCTTCCCTATTGGAGGAGGAAGGCAGTCGTCTATGGTGTCACTGCAGACCGACGTTTGGAATTCGTAACACACAAGAAATTGACAATCGATTTATTCCCGGTCCACGATTGTTATTAATTAGCCTGACTTCTATTTGACCATCCGTTGAAAGGGTGCTCTAAATTGTCCCTAAGAAAGTATTTGTTATTCATTTTGAGAGCTATAAACCTTCCTCAACTAAAGTGAATTCCCCCCGCCCTGCTTGGAATATAAAGTAGTTTCTCCCTTGATGTATGGCTTACCAGGTGTCGTATCTCCGCTGTCTTACGACAGATCAGTAACTAAGTGTCTCAGCAGAACACTCTACCTCTCTCCCTCCTTCTCACTTCAGTTTCAGTTCATCAGTTCATACCTTGGAAGCTATGGAGGGTGGTGTCCCTGGCTCGGAGGCCCTGTGATCACCAGTGGGAGCAGACTCCACATCAGGGGAGTTTTCGGCTTCCTTTATAGCAAGCCTGGGCATGCACTGCTGGTTCTGCTACTATAACACGGTCATGAAGTACCGGGTGGGATGGGCTCCGTCACAGATGGTGTTGTCCCAGAGGCTCGGCTTCGGTGTTCGGTTCCCGTTGGCGTTCTCGACAGAGCAGCTCAGAGCTCAACTTGCTAAAGCTCCCCCTAACCCTGACGTCCATCTCAAGAAGAAAGAATCTGAAGGATGCCATACAAAAAAGGGCCCTCCCGCTCACCACGTTGAGAGGGTGTGTAGACTGAACTGTCATTAATCAGCGTTTTGACAACAACAACCGCCTGACAGCAAAGACTACATTCCCTCTAGTTGAGCCCACCCTGAAAAAAAGTGGATCTCTGTTTTCTGAGTGTGATTAGGGAATTTTAGGGGGCATATCGCCAGATTATTGTACGGACAGTCATATTTATTTAATTTATGGTTTGAGTGGAGTGGATGCTCATACACTCGATAATTCCTGATTTATAGCTTATTAGGCCACGAGTAATAAACCCTGGAGTATCCCAGACCCGATTGGGTCTGGGAAGGCAGAAAGGCGGGGCTTACCTGTTTTGGGGCCTTTCTATTGGTCGCTATGTTTCTGACATTAAGACATCTTGTCAAGGGTTTCCAATGCTTTTGGGTTCAGAGTTGCTCCCCAGCTTCAACACTTACTACTTTTTAAAAGAGAAAATGGCAAATGACAATCTTTGGATATGTGTAATTTGCTCACTGGTTTAAATCCATAACTTGTCTGTGTGCAGCTCTTGTACACAATTCTTCTGAGTTTGTAAGCCATAACAACAGCCATCCTCCCACTGACTCACCAAGAACCTCACAGCAGGCCAACAGACATTTGTATCTGGTTTCTATTTTGAATATAATTATGTTATTAATATTATTTTTGTTCTTAATATTAATTTACAAAAAGAAATATTTTGTAGTGAATCAAGTGAAGTGTTGTTTTTTTTTGGAATCTATATTTTGTACAATACTCACCAACACCTCACTGTGTCGGTGCTGAGCGTTCGGACCACCTGTACCAGTACTGACCAGTATCACTGCTTACCTAGCCCCTAACCCTAACCCAGTACTGACCACTGCTTACCTAACCCTCCCCATAGCCAACGTGTGCTGGGTTCCCTCTGGGAGGTCCTGACCCTCCACCAGAAGCCAACTGATGGTTCTAACCTGTTCTAATCATGTCTGGTGCAACGGTCACAACAGCCAGTGGTCAGCTCTTGCCATAAACACGTACTGTTAACACAACAACAAGAGATATGGGAGACGCGTGACGGGAATCATAGCTCGCTCGTACATTGTGCCTTTTCACATAATGACCTCATGTTTGGTGTGTTATTTTTCTCCACATCTCTCTCGCTCAAACACAAATGGTCTCCGGTCTCGCAAGGTAGTGACATTAGGAAGTCTCAGTCTGGGAGCGAACAGGGGAAAACCCATCCCCCAGAGCTCAAAGCGTTCCTCACATGGACGGCTGAATCCGACGCAGAGTACATGTATATTTCAGAGGATCCGGGTGAAGGTCTCGCCTTCATTTCTCCATGTCTGAACGGTAAAGCTTTAGTCCCGGTGTCTTGAGCTCGGACGAGAAGCAAAAGGAGCAGTGATGCTGGTCGGGCCCTTCCTCCCCCACGCTAACAAGCGATAACACTTCTGGAAACACATTGTCTTTGTCGTCGAATGCACAGCTTTCTGCATCCATGTAAAACGAAAAATAAATGAAAAATAAAAAAACAAGAGAGGAGTAGAATCCTAAGCTTTTTTATTTTTCTATCAGGGCGTGATGTATAGCTACTACTGTCAAAATCCAAAATGGCCACCCAAGCCACTGTTTTACCATTTTTATTTTTATATTTTATTTTATTGTGGTGCTTTGTATTCCTGTTTATTTTGTTGATAGCAATTCCTGTTCTTTTTTTTTTTTTTTTTTAAGTTGTCTTCTTTGTCCGTCACTGTTACCCAACGTTCTCCTCAAACCGACCGTCTGGGCTCGTTCCAGTTAGACCAATGGCTCAGCTATATCTCCTCATGATTTTACTCAGTGAAAGTGTGATGTTTACATGTACAGATTTGTGCAATTCTTTTTAGGTTGAGTTTCTTTCCATTTTCCATGTCGACTCTTTCTTCTCATCCTCCTCTCTCCATGTTTCCTCTCCTGTGTTATGGTCCAACTCCTTCCTTGCATATTAAAGGGAAATGGGACTCTGTCTAAATGTGCTTATTACCATTGTAGAACGAAGCCTTTTGCCAAAGGGGTACCTTGACATTTGTGGATCCTGGCCAATTACTTGTATTGAACATTTCTTTCTGAAGTTCAACTTTTTGTTGCAAAGTTCATAAATGTCTTATCATTTAGCCAGCATTTGTTGTGAAGACCTTGTGGTTTATGTTGGTAAACCAAAATGTATCGTAGGCAAAGCTAGTGGTTTACGTCGAAGTATGAAGATGACAAACCAACGCACACGGTTGTTGGTTGTTGTATGGTTTCAATCATAATTGTTTGGGTCACTTGCATTGTTTTCATTTGTTTTTCCAAAAGGCAACAAAGTTTCAAAATGACAAAGTTCCCCTTTAAAAACTATGATTGTTTGAGCCGGATGTCAAAGTGTGTTGGTTTGGCTCTAGGGGGTGACCTTTAACCTCTCAGCTAGCCTAAGCAAGTCAATGTGGGGTCACAGCTGGTGTTTCCACAACCCATTGGAACTAAATCCTCAGTGAATGATAAGCCATTGTTTGACCCTCATTGGGTCTCCTTAGTCTATTAGTATATTTAGCTCAACTTTAATCTGCAGAAGATGAAAATCAACCTCAGGAAATAATAGGACATCACTTTTGTAAAACACAGCCCATTTCCCGCCCTCTTTGATACCATATAAATTATAACGGATTCTTTTTTTATAAATGTATTGTGTTTATGATTCTATATAACAGTGGATACCTTTTTCCAGTACCTGTGGATAAATATTTTGATTCTTTAGAAAAGTGTTAATATATATGTGAAGCAAACAACAACAAAAAAAAGATGTTAAAAATAAGAATTCTCGATTTTTTTGTTGTCTACTTGTGAACAGTATGGGCAAAGTAGGACAAGAACATATCACTGATCAATGACAACCAACCAATTATTGAAAATGAAGCTTCTTATTTTCATGTGATGTCACTGCTAGGCTGAAATCTTTCCAGACTAAAAAAAAGATGTGACCATTTTTGTTTTTTTTCGTTTCTCTCCCAAGTTGTGCGTCACAAAGCTAATTATACTAATAAAACTGTGTGCTATCTATCAACAGATTTACGCCTTTGTGATTTTGTTCCTTGGATAATCATTTCTGACCACACTAAGACAAACAAATCGTTGTCTTTAACACTTTATAATGGAAACAAATTCCAGAGATTCTCCAGTTCAATCAGAAACCACCAACGTGATGGATTAAGGGAAAAATGCTGTGTTTGGATGGTCCTTCCCTTAAGAAGAGTCATGAGGGTTGGGTTGTGTGTTGTATATCAGTTCTTGTTGGTCAAATGTACTCTAGTTGCACTCGAGCACCAGGTGGTGTCAAAGGGTTGGCTTGAGAAGACGCCGTGAAGCCTTGGGTAAGAGGACCCAATAGGTTGGGTTTTAGAGCTTGGTTTTTGGTTCTAGGGTTAAAGTAAGGGGTTTTATTGGTTAGGTTTGATGGTTTGGCTTTCAGTTGTAGTATTTACGGATTCCCAATGGTTGGGTTTTGATGTTTTGGTTTAAATTCTAGGGTTAGGTTATTTGTCACACCACCTGAAGCTCAATCTGTATAAGACTGCGCTTATCTCTCTTCTAGGGAAGGCATCGCCCATCCACAGCCACTTCATCAATATTGACAACTCTGTGGTGCCTGAGACGCGGATGTCGAGGACTCTAAGTGTGACCTAGCCCAGTTGCTAGGCTTAGGAGATGTCATTAGGGCTAGAAGGTGTCGCTGGTTAGGGTAAGGAGTTGTCGCTATAGGGTTAGGAAGGTGTTGTGAGGGTTAGGAGGTGTTTTGAGAGGGTTAGGGTTAGGAGATGTCTGCAGGGTTTAAGTCAGGTGTTTTGAGAGGGTTAGGGTTAGGAGATGTCTGCAGGGTTTAGGTCAGGTGTTTTGAGAGGGTTAGGGTTAGGAGATGTCGCCATGGTTTGGGTCAGGTGTTTTGAGAAGGGTCAGGAGGTGTCGCCAGGGTTTTGGCCAGGTGTTTTGACAGAGTTAGGTCGCCAGGGTTTTGGTCAGGTGTTGTGACAGGGTTAGGTGTTTTGAGAGGGTTAAGATAAGGAGCTATCTTGGGTCACTGTTAAACTACCTCACCTCACTGACTGAACATTTGAATTTAAAGTACTGACAGGTTATTCATCACGGTATCTATAAATATATTTTTCTATTAATATCGCTCCCAGAGAAATGGGTATGACAACAAGTATTCAGCCTCACTGCTTATTGGGTTGCGTGAAAAAAGTATAAACATTGAATAAGTAACATTTAACTACAAATAAATGTAGTGGGACATTTAACATTATCACTTGATTGAGTGGGCATTTGATGTTCCAAGACTCTTTTGAAGCCAAAGATATACCTTACAAATTATAAGTTATAAGGCTGTATTATAATTTCAAGCAACCACACACCTGTGAGATCAGAGCCATAGGAGTTGGCCTTCCATTGTTTTGTTATCAGTCACGCTTTCAGTCTACAAACCGAAGGACAGATATCACTTGCGTGTTATTTGTGACAAAAGCCAGGGAAGGGGGTTTATTCTACTAAATTGCAAGAATACACATAGCCTACTTCAGTGATGTTTGAAAGTATGAATGGATAGGTTTCCACCACTCCTAAAGACACTCCTGTCATACCGTTTTATTACTTTGGACTTGACTCGGTGACAAATAGTCACACCCCCCACATACACACACACACGGTAGCTACTGTATCCGCCTTCCCGTGAAGAGCGCGTGAGGAATGCGCAGGTGCATCCACGGCGGAAGACGCCAAACCACAACACAACTTTTAGCGGTTCTACCCCGTATCCACCTTGTCTCTAACTTTAATTCGGTGTGGAAGTAGACCTGAATGCAAAAATACGTTTAACCGCAGTAGATTTGAATGGATTGAAATGTTGCGGAGGTCTTGTGGTCAATGTTTAAACGCTGCTATATTTTCTTTGGGGGGGGGGTCCGTGAGGCCTAATCGTGTGCGACCCGCAGCGACTCCTGTCCCGCGCCGTTTCCGCATTCCCACAGCCGCAAGACTCCCGCGGCCGCAGAGCGTTGAGCCATGAGCTCAACCCCCCCAAAACCGGTTCCTCTCGCTTTTCCACCGAGCCACTGCTGGCGGTGCACTGCCGTCCGACACAAGAAGAGGTAACGAGTGGCGAGGAGGACGGTCGTGACTAGCCTTGATCGCGTTTTTCTCTCCAGGGCTGGGGCGACAGCGAACCGCATTGTTGTACTCGCACTCTATTTTTGTTTAAACCACATAAAACCGGATCACTGGGTGCCTGTGTAGGGGGTCCTTGATGCTGTGTGATGGAGGACTGCTGTCGCACCTGTATGCCATGTCTCGGCTGTATGTGGAACTGTATATGGCCGGAATTCCATTACCCAAACGTGGCCATCAACGACAACGACACCGGCGCTACGCGACGTCCCGCGGAGATCCGTACTATCTCCGGTGACATCAGCGTCCCGTCGCCCAAGAAGCGGCCGGTGCAGTTGTACGCGGCGCTGTTCGACTTCGAAGCCCGCAGCGAAGAGGAGCTAACGGTGAAGGAGGGCGACAAACTCTCTGTGATCGAGAAAAGGGGGGACTACGTGCTTGCCAAGAAGCTCACCGGTTCTCTGGAGTCCGGGTTGGTCCCTGCCAACTACGTGGCCATCCTCCAGGACGAGTTTGCCAAACACAAGTGAGTATCGGTCTGGACTTGACTCCGGGCAGCTGCGTCTCCCTGCGCACTGTGCGCCTCGACGCGCGTGATCACCGCGGTCTCCTGTGGGGGTCTTCTAGAGGAGATCTCTTCTTATCACCGCAGGGGATCTCTTCTTATCACCAGGTCTGCAGTGCGAAGTCTGCCGCTCGTCTATTGCGATTACAATCATCTTATCGGTTGAGTTGTAGGCCTGGTATCAGTTCGCCGTGTTTGCCTGTTCTTTTCAAGTCTGCCCTACCTGTATCTCGGGTGGAACTGCTGACACACACTGTTTTAATTAACCACAAAGACTCCTGGACAGTGTTTGTGTTACTGGACTATTCCACACAGTCATTTTGGCGACAGAAGCAACTGTATCAATAATCATTTCACTAAATGGAGGTGTGGTTTCTTCATCATAGCACACCTGCGAGTGTGTCATTGTTACAGTGGCGTCATTACTGAGTTTGTCATAATAGACTATTGAAAAGAAACATTAAGTAGAATGATTCAACAAAGAATATGCTTCAGTAGACGTGTAATAAAATAAAGAGTAGATCAAACGCATTGTGATATTGCCATTCAAAGTAACCCGCACCTTGTAGGTTTCAGTGAAACTTGACCACTGTGGAAACAGTCCAGAGCGAGAATGAGGCGCGTCTCGCCCTGATAAGCGTAAATAAGGGTTAATTTGAACTTTAACAGTGGGCTCAGGCCGTGGTAAGATTCTGCTTTAACTAACCAGTGTTCATAGCCGACTACTAACCTATGATGTATCCAGTTCACTACTATCCCAATGGTGGCTGAAACTCTCCCACGTTAAAACGCTCTGCTGCTTCCATGTAGGCCTCTGTCCATGTCATAGCATGCACTCATCAGTATCGTCTGGTTAAATCGTTGTTCTTTTTCTCACCGTTCAGGTGGTATTATGGCAACATTAATCGTGGGAAAGCGGAAACGCTTCTTTTGGCCTCTCAGAACCAAGATGGCTCTTTTCTGGTGCGAATCAGTGAGAGCCATAGCGACGAGTACACCATCTCAGGTGAGTGACGGTGGGCACATGTCCCGCCCCCTTCCCCGTGAACCCCTGTCATCCATCACCCTCCCATCTCGTTGTTCATTGTTAGCCTTCTCCCTCGACGCACTCCTGTCAACTTTTATACTGCTCCGTCTTTCACGTCATCCAGTGCTCCGTTGTTTTGATGCACTCACATTTCTCATCCTGTCCCCATCATTATTCCCGTCGCCTACTTATTTTGGCCTTTTTCGAGGACAATTCTCTGCTCTCCTCCCCCCCACGCTGCCTCTCTCGCCCTCTCTCCCATGGAGAAGACAGGCTGTTTGACATTTTCTGCAGAGTTGCTTTTAAAATATGCATTATCAGACGCATGTGTGTGGGGGCTAGGGGCTGGGTGCACAATGGGGGATGATGCTACGTATAAATAGAGGTGTGTGTGTGTGTGTGTGTGTGTTTGTGTGTGTGTGTGTGTGTGTGTGTGTGTGTTCGTGTGTGTGTGTGTGGGGGGGGGATGCAAGTGTTAGAGGAAATAGAGAAGGAAAATGTGAGTGTGCTGGTAATGTTATTCCAGTCCATGCCTCTCTAGTAGCAAGAGACAAACACACACTAAAGCTGGGGAGATTCTTTTTGCAGAAGATTTTTTTTGGCAAGGTCTTGAGAACAAATTTCTGTTATGCTGAGGAAAAAGAAATCAAGCGCACCATCACCAAACCTATTTCAGCACTGATGCTGTAATGGACGCTCAGCCATCAAACAGAAACCGCATAGAGTATCAAACAAGTTTGTCCGCAATGAACTTATTATGGGTGGCTGCCAGCCCTGAAACATGTTGCTGCCCTCAAACACGTTACCACCCACTCTACTGACTGCTGAATGTTATGTATTGGGCTAGCGTGTAGCAAACACGCCTCTCAGTCTTGAACACCTTACACAGACAAATCCAGGGTTGTAGGCATGAAGGTTCGCCAAATAAAATCAAGAAAGCCGCCATCATCCGCTACACGCCATCGCTGTAGAACCTCCAGCCAAAAGCTATCAGAGAGATGGTCTCGGCTTAAAACAAGCCTACAAAGATGGCATATAATTACTAATAGTTTTTATTTCCTACTCTTTTAACTTTTTCTTTATTATTACTTTTATTTTAAAGTTGTTCGTTATTTTGTGTTATGTTTGTGCTGAGGCATCAAAGCACTTTGAGCTGCATAGTCTCAATGGAAGGTTCAATATTAATATAGTCATATTCATATTATTCATATTCATATCCTCATTCCCTGTGCAGCCCGGAGCGAGGGCAAGGTGTACCACTTCCGGATCCAGCGCTCCTCCATCGGAGCCTACTTTGTGTCCGACAAGCTGTCCTTCGGCACGCTGGGAGAGCTCATCAACTACTACCAGAACAACTCCCGTAGTCTGGGGGTGCCACTGGGCCTGCCCTGTGCACAGCAGGTAGGGTACACGCACACACACACGCACGCCCGCACACATATACGCGTCCACGCACTCACATAGCACGCGCAGATACACATACACACATGCACACGCACACACGCATCACGCATACACAAGCCCTGGGAAATGGTCCGGGAAATCTTGGTGATTTCTCCTCTTCTCTCTTTCCTACCAGGGGAGATTGGTAACCTTGCTCTGAGGCCATGGACAAGCCCTTTGTCAACACACACATACACACATGTACACACACACACACAAACAAGTCAAGTTCTACTGAAACTTTGGTGTTTGCACGTGGATGAGCAGAAGGGGCTTCTGGGTAATGGTAGCTTCCAGCAGGTTACGTAGCGACACATGTACACAGTGCCGTGTCTACAGTTGTCTTCTGCCAACAGCTCTCATTGGTCTATAACGTAAGCCTGTACCCTAGCAACAAAGAACTGTAACTTTAAACAGTGAGAGCAGAAAAACCAATGAAATACAGCAGTATTTACAATTGAGCAAGACTATTATAATATAATAGTTTTCCCTTGGATCAATGAAGTAGTCTGACTACTTGTTCCCTCTTCCAAATACTACAATTAAAAGTGAGGACATGATATGGTCTCTTAAGTTAAAGTAACCGTGAACATGTGTTACTAACAAAACACGAGACAGCAGAGCCTTGCACCCTTTTAAGATGCAAATCTTGACACCACATATATCCACGTCTCCCCACATGCTTATGGAGGCAAACTCTGTGATTTAAAGCACATGCAAGGACTCCTGCATCCGATGGCTCCTACTGATACTCCCACAAGCACCGTAGACCAAGGCTACAGTGTTCCTCCACACTTGGGCTGCAGAAATATCGGCATGCTCCTACGGGTGGACACTTCTGGTACACATGCAAATAAAGGGAAGCCTTTAACGGAAATGTATGCATAAAGTAAATAGATGCATAAAATACACACACAGAAATGATATACTGCAGTGATGGTAAACATATTAATGATGTCCCTGTCACACACGCACACGCAGACAAACGAGAATGTATTTATACAGCAGACACACAAGAATGTATAAGCAGACAGTTAGAAATGCCAGCAACCAAACGTAGATGTAAATCTATGTTCATTTTGAACCCTGTTTTGTAGTGTCATCAATCCATTTAATTCCAAAAAAATGTTAATGCTTTTATGCCAGTGTAAGTGATGAGTCTGTTATTCAAGACTGCCACGATCATGAAAATGGCCGAATCAGTCGAAATATAACACTGATACATTTCAATAGCTTATTCATGTTAAAATATCCCTTGCGATCAATTATTCAGCCTATTGCCATTAATATGGAGCCTTTTTATGTTGAAACATTCCAGTGTCTAAAATATTTCCATCACTTTGTGCCACTAATTCCAAAGAATTCCCCAAAGAGTTGATGTTTCACTTGTCGTGAAGTAAAACAAAGATAGATTAGGAACAGTAACTGTTTTGTAGCTGATAAAGAAGGACGCTAACGTTTTAAGTGAATCTGTGAAAATGGTATGTGAAAATGGAAGGTTAGAGAACCTCCATGCTGTCTATTTTAGGCGAATCCCACACAGTCTCTGGTATTGATTCTAACCTTATTTAACTTGCGTTGGCGTGACGGTTAGTCACACAGTGGTGCGGCTCTCAGACCAGCAACCTCCCAACTAAAGACGGTTATTTAGATTGGGAGTAAAGATATCTGAGTTTATCTCTGGGATCATGTGTCAAACTGTAGAGACTGTGGCTATCGTTCAAATATCTTTATGTTATTCTCATGTATGGAATCAAGATTATTTAAACCGCACCTTTTTCCATTTGATTTCCTTGTTGACTTGATATTGATCATTTATGCTGATAAATTCTACCTACCTATGATCAACATGTTTTGTATAAATTAAAGCACTTGGTTCTTTTACTTGGTTTTCATTGAGTAACCAGATTATTTTTAAATAAAGTATTTGATTTTAAGTTTGATGATCTCACCCATTTCTTTATTCTACCAACAACTCAAATTCATTCATTCTGGTTTTCAAAACCAGTACAAATCAAATCTCAAACATGTTGCATGAATGATACTCTTTTCTCCATTTTTTTATATTGTGATTTAAATCGTAATACTCTTTATTGCAATCATTGCTTTACTTGGGGAGTTACATACGTTTTTCTAGTTCAGTGCTCCTCAAAAAAACCACAGTGACTTTATTAATTCATGCTTTTTCACTTAATTAATTACATAATCTATAATTATTTAATTTATATCTAAAATAGGAAACGACTCTTCCAATCCGAGGCCAAAGCACTACATCAGTTAAAAACACTTTAAAACGCTCCAATCTCTCTGTTAACCCAGTGCGGCTGTGAGACGGTGTGTAAGGGGTCTGCCTGGGAGGGCTTCAGAGGGTTAGAAGGGGCTTGGAGAGCTTCTGTGTGACCCTTCCCCTGTGGTCCCTGTGCAGCGGGAGCTGTTCGACATGGAGCCCTGGGAGAGGCCCAGAGAAGAGTTCCAGCTGCACCGGAAGCTGGGAGAGGGCCACTTCGGAGCGGTGTGGGAGGCCACCTGGACCACGGAGCACAGGAAGGTGGCCATCAAGATGCTGAAACAAGGTGCACGCGCGCACGCACACGACACGCGCACACGCACACACACACACCCCTGTTGACCTTCAGGGGCTGGAGAGAGGGGTGGTAGTGAGATGGGTCGATGTTTCGGACGTGTGGGACCTGCATCTGACAGTGTTCCTCCCCCGTTGTGAAGGACACCGCCTTCATGGCGTGCCGTTGTGTACCGTTAGGGCAGCGTTTCCCAGCGTTTTGTGTATTATTGGCCCGTTAAGTTCACCAGCTGTAGTTAGAATTGCCCAACAAAGGCTAGCTAGGAAAATGGAACAAATATGAATAAATAATACTTCTTATTGTTACGGTTTAATTAATTTAAAGAAGAATTTTGTACTTTAGCCCTACATTGTCTTATAAATGCTTCAGTTTTTCAGTATTAGTCGACTTAAT
>OOFH01021517.1:7124-17534 GCA_900323355.1 Merlangius merlangus
ATTAAGGAACGGTCTTTCTCACTTGTATTCATTTTACACTTACTCTTACTACTCGAATGGAACTTTAGATGTCTGGGGATAAGCAGCACAGCAGTCAGTTAGCTATAGCTATAATAAACTGCGTATTTTGTGTATTTAGAAAAAATTTGCATGTGCAATAAAGCATACAAAATTTACGCTTTCCGTCTGGGCAAATACTCTTGCTGGATATTAAAAAATCTAGAAACACCCCTGTCAGGAGAACCACTCATTACCGTTTAACTTTCACACCATCTCACCTTTAACTCCAAACAGATCACCCCGACCGCCTCAGCTCCGCGAGGAATGCTTTTATTTTTTTGGTGTTACCGGTTAGCTACCCGTTAATGGGTGTCGAGCCATCGAAAGCAAAATTTACCGAAACTGACTTCCCAAACCCCAACCTTCTAATCCTAAAACAACCTCTAAGCCTAGCCTATCCAAAACCAACCAGCTAACTACCAACCTGCTTACCTTCTCAACCCGACCAACACACCTTCTAACCCTAAACCTTTAACCCGGACAACACCCTCTAAACCCTAACATCCAACCTATTTATCTTCTAACCCTAACCTTTTAACCTGGACACACCTTCTAACCCTAACCTTGAAGTCGTAGGTGTAGTTGGTGAAGGGCATGGCGCTGCAGTCGTAGGCGCTCTTCAGCTGAAAGCTGTGGGTGATGCTCCGGTCTGCGGGGCTCCTCTTCCCGTTGGGAGCGCTCTTGGCGTTGCAGCTGAAGTTGGTGAGACAGTCGGTGTAGCGGAGCTCCTTGAAGTCCTTGTGGTTCTCGGCCACGCCCCCACTACTCAGGTACTCCACCACACCTGAAAACAACACAAAGCCACCTCCCCTTAAGACACCACTCCCACGACTGTCCAGATGACAGATTAAATGGACTGCAACACAGCACTTTTCTAAACAGTGGCCACTCAAAGCACTTTACAATATTGCGCAAGATTCACTCATTCATTCACACATTCACAAACCAACAGCGGTTTCCACCAAGCGAGGCGACAGCCAGCTCGTCAGAAGCAGTCAGGGCGAGGTGTCTTGCTCAGGGACACCTCAACACTACCTCCTGAGCCACATACCGCCTTGTATCTGCCATTCCATCCATCCATCCGTTCATCTGTCTACAGGTTGACCCTACAACACTGCAACACATACAATACGTGGATGTGTTGTGTTCTCCGTGGTTTTTAACTGCTAAATGATAAGGTGGTTCCAGTTCTGTCCTGAAGGGGGGGGGGGGTCCTCCTACCAGAGTCAGGCAGGGAGTTGAGGTCGGCGCACAAGACGATGGGGATGGTTGCGGGATCAGAGGTCAGGGAGGTGGCAGCCCGCTCAGCGATGCTCTTGAGCTCAGAGAGGAACATCATGGTCTGGATGAGCTTGACGTCAGAGAACTCGGGGTCCCAATGCATGTGGGCGTTAGCAACCAGGATCATCTGCCTCTCGGGTGGAGCCTTCATGCCTGCACAGGAAACAGCTATTTAGAACCAAGAACGATCGGCCTACCTGTTCACCTCTCTACCCGTCTGGGGGACCCTTTGTGCCTGCACAGGTAACAACACATTTAGTACTCTCAAAGTTATAGTCTCTAATCCGACCTCACTATTTCATTGGCCCATGACGGTCGCCCACAACGTACTAGTGTCATTAATATAACTGCATGAGTGTTTCTTAATAACCCAATAATAACATGTATTAATAATACATAACTATAATATAATAACAATAATAACCCCATAACCTCAACATGCTCACCGCCTGAGAACATGTCCTTGTTGACCTCCAGGAGCACGGCGACCCCGATGTTGTCCTTGGTCATCACCCTGTTGAGCATGATCTCTGACCCCTCAGAGTTAGCCATGGCTACCTGGTTGAACTCAACAGTGTGTTTCTGCACCAGAGTGAACCTACACACAAAAACACACAGATGATAGTAGTATTCATTCTTATTATTAGGATTTGGAGTAATTATTGTGTTCTAGTAGCTGTGCTAGAACCCCAATGAGCAGTACGCTCACGTGCAGCATGCTATCTGGCAGCTTGCTAATGAGCCAAGTATTCTACATACTTCTGCGTCTTGAAGAAGATGGCGCAGCCGTCGACGTGCTTGCGCTCGGGTTCGGACACCAGCTTGGCACGAGACTTTGGGCAGAAGTATCCGTCGTATCCCTGCTCCTTCAGCGTGTCCAGGAACAGGGTGTAGTACTGCTCCGTCTCCACCTCCTGCACACCCAAACAGAAGCTTCTAGAACTAGCTCGGGTGGAGAGGCTTCTACAACAGTTCAGGTGGAGACGCTTCTACAACAGTTCAGGCGGAGAAGCTTCCGGAACATTTCAGGTGGAGAAGCTTCTAGGAAAGTTCAGGTGGAGAAGCTTCCGGAACAGTTCAGGTGGAGAAGCTTCCGGAACAGTTCAGGTGGAGAAGCTTCTGGAACCGTTCAGGTGGAGAAGCTTCTGGAACAGTTCAGGTGGAGAAGCTTCCGGAACAGTTCAGGTGGAGAAGCTTCTAAAACAGGTGGTTTAGGGTTTGCGGTGGTTAAAGTAAGGATGAAGGCTGGTGTGCGTAGGGGTGAGTGCTGGTTAAGGGGAGGATGAAGGCTCACCTGCAGGCTGATGATGTCTGCGTGGCAGCTGGTGATCTCCTCCATGATGCCCTTCCTGCGGTAGCTCCAGCTCAGAGCCCAGGAGGGACAGTAGCCGTACAGCTGCCGCGTGGCATACTTCTCACACAGCACGTTGTAGCACATGACCGTGAACACCGCTGAGAGGGGGGGGGGAAGCATGGAGCAGGGAGAACAAGAGTGGAGGAGAGGTATACATTTAAAAGAAAAAGTCAGAGCCTTCATACTAGCACAGGTAACAACTATTTACCACCAAAACTATTTACCTCTCTACCTGTCTGGGGGAACCCTGTACAGGAAACAACACATTTACTACTAATACCCCCCCTTCCAATGGTAACAGTCTTTAATCCAACCTCACTCACAACATACAGTGCACCTTAAGGCGTATGAGCATGTTTCTAGTGAAAATCTAATTATTCAACTTGACTTTCATAGTGGCTGTAGCAGCAGCACTTTAACGTTGGATGTTATACATAACCTTATATAATCCTGATGTTGAATAGGGTGTGGAGCTACCTGTTGGGACGCTCTGGTCCCTCTCCTTCAAAGTGATCCAAGGCCTCTGGGGAAGCTGTTCAGGATGCACTGAAACCAAACAGACAGTGAGTTCAACCTTCCACAGATTAGTCAATCCATCCCCCTCCCAGCTCCTTCTCTAGTGCAACGTGATCTCAGGATGGTTCAGGGAGGGATTAGGGATATGAACTAGGGTTATAATGAAGTAATATACCGGTATGATGAAACGGAAATCTTGGGAGATTGCCACTTTAAGATCTGTATCTGACCGGTAAATCTATGTATATCTCTACATCTCATCTTATTCAGATGTTCAAAACGTGAAAGGACTTTCCCTTGCACTACTTTTATTTCCAAGTACAAGAGGAGGTAGTGGGGGTGTGGTCTATGGGCATGTGGGCGTGGTCTATGAGTCTAAGGGAGTCGAGAAGGGTTACCAGCTAGATTATCCAGCATGTAGTTGAGGAGCTTCCTGGTGCCGTCGGGTTCCTGGTACAAGTTGAGGATATCCTGGGACAACGGATTACCTGGACAACACATTCAGCAAAATAACTAAATCTAGCACACATTCAGTAGTGCGGTATTCCATGACATATATAAGCAGTCCCTCAGCTGCTAATGTTCAAATTACATTCTGAGACCCGCTGCCTAGTTCTGTCATTCTGGGGTCCATCTGCTCTCTACAAGCATACTTATAGCAGCAATCTAACTTCCATGTACGCAGCATAACATACTGTATATACAAATACAAGCATTCTACAGGTGTTTAGTAATGCCTCACCCTTTAGACCCAGAGTCTGGAGCTGGAAGAGTCGTCCCAGTTCATAAGGCAGAACCCGTAACAGGTTGTTGTTGAGCAACAACTCCCTGAAACACAAAGACGACCACGTTGTAAAAGTACAAAACCACATCTCTCTTATTATATCTCTTCCAGTCAAGCGCTCTCTCTTATTACAGAAGTCCATCTCTAGCACAGAGCTCTATCTGTAGCACAGAGCTCTATCTGTAGCACAGAGCTCTATCTCTAGTACAGAGCTCTATCTCATAAGAAAGCACTCTGGTGCACCTGAGAGAGACCATGTTTCCGAGCTCCGCAGGGAGGCTGCGCAGCTTGTTGGAGGAGAGGTTGAGGTAGGCGAGGTGAGGAAGATTGGAGATCTCCGGCGGGAGGCGGCTCAGGTTGTTGTCGTTTATGTGCAGCGCCGTCAGGTGGGTCAGCGACCACAGAGAACTGCTCAGACTCCGCACACGCCCTGCATCGAAGTGAACACAGCCAGACCTGACATGTAGCAGGCTGAAATAATCCACCACCAAGAGGAGAATATTGCACTGGTGTTTCATCATCATTAATCTGCTGCAGATCTCTATGTACTGAACAGGACTCCAGGGGTGCAACCAGCTCAGTCAAGGCTGACCGGGAAATTCTAGGTTTTCAAGAGGGTTGTGGGTGGTAGATCAGGGGTACATAAGGAGCACGTGTTTATTTGTAATAGATAAAGAGTTGACTGGTAATAGATAAATGGTTATACTGGTAATAGATAATGGTTGTTTCGGCAATTGATTAAGGGTTTATTTGAAGTAGATAAATAGTATATTTGCTACATATTGGATATATTTCAAAGTACAAGGGAACCCTATTTCAGCTCAAAACTCTATCACTGAGATTTATAAAAAAGTTTTATCATCATGGTAACGAGCCATCACAACTTTGTCGTACTTTCTTAGTCGCGTTGTTGTGAGTATTATAATGTTGTATATGAAATACGCCGCACACCGCTGAGTTATACCATAGGTGTCACATCACCCTCAACCTCTGCCCAGACAGAGCTCCACATATCAACACCACCTTCTTCCCAGACGGAGCTCCACAAATCAACACACACAACTGTCTTTTGGTCGTGATGTCAAAGAGTATAGTAAAATGCATTTTGAAGTCACAAAAGCAACTCCACGGCTGTTCAGAGTACGAACATGTTTGGCGGCGTATACATAGAATCTGAATCCCGGTTTTCTCTTGACGACGGTCTTATTTCAGTAAAAGTGATAAAAGGACATACATTACTATGTTGACAATCATATAAGACATATTAACTTGATTAAAACAACACAAAGACGATTTTGGGTCCCCGTTTAAGAGCTACTGACCCGATATCTCGAGCTCGGCCCAGTAGCTCCTCTTCCCGCTGGAGGCGTCCTCAGCAGACATGATGGAGTAACAGCGGCGAGGGTCGGGGGGTTCATACTTGTCCTTGGGCATCCCTGGAGATCTGAGGACCACAACCAGAATTAAACTCAAAGTTGGGACACACCCATTTATTACTAGGATATTACTAGGTTATAGGAGTGTCAGCAAGATCTCCCACACAGCGTACAAAAAAGGGTCAAATAGATGAAAGTTCATAAAAATATGCAACATTTAATAAACAAAAATGGTAATCATTAAAATAGTAACCTACCTCAGGATTAAAAGTTAAATCCTACAAAATGAAACGGCACACCTAGTCTTGTCTCAAGGAACACAAGTGTGTGCAGTCTGGTCGTGAACCACGAAGACAACCATATGTTCCACAACACAACATACCCTTACTATTGGATGATTACTTATCCTTATGGTCAACAAACCACACCAAATGCGGATATCAAATATGTTGATCTTCAGTGAGTTGAATCATTCATTACCAAAAACCTCTGCAGGGAATTCTTCAGAGTTCAAAACAAGCCTGGTAAGATAGGAGTTATTATTCCAGGTCTAGTCTACCGCTGGGTACCAAGTGAAGTCAAATATAATTATATATAGAAATGTATTTATACCCCAGCATTGAGAGCATTCTGAATTCCTTACATAGCACCACATTAAAACTGTTGCAATAGACTGCTTGGAGGGTTACATAACGTGTTTACACTATGGGGTCAGATAGCAGCTAGGCTCTGGTAAACACTACATTTGCTACTTTTCATAACTTTACTCTCTGTTAAACGTAACATTAATTATCGACTTCAGACTATATTAGTTATTTTACATTAATCACTGTGCTTACTTTACACTACATTTGTTACTTTACATCACATTAGTTACATTACAGAAGTGTAACAGTTAGTGTTGTTTTTTTTTATAATGAGCTTAGCTACACAGTACAGTACAATACCCACTACAAAACTTCATAACCTTAGACAGAACACTACACAAAACACGACACTACACTAGACACAATACAAGACACAACACTAGACACAAGACAACACTAGACACAACACTTACCTAGACACAACACTACACGAGACACAACACTACATAGAACACTACAGTAGACACAAGACAACGGTTTAGTTAATCCTACAGCCAGGGTGTGGGTTAGTAAATCATACAGCATGGTTTGGTTAGTCCTACTAGATGGTTCTGGGTAAGTTAGTCTTACAGCATTGATCTGGCTAAATAAGTCCTACACAATTAGATCGTACTTATAGCATGGGTCTGGTTTAGTCCTACAGCTGGGATGGGGTTTAGTTATTGTTACAGCATAGGTATAGGCTAGTCAGTCCTACAGCATGGGTTAAATAGCCAAAAAGCAGGGAACTGGATTAGTAAGTGTGACAGCATGGGTTAGTTGCCTCGATTAGTAAGACCTACATCATGGCTCTGGGTTAGTCAGGTCCTACACAGTGTAAGTATGGGTTAGCTAGACCTACACCATGCGTCTAGTTGAGTCCTACAGCATGGGTTAATGAGTCATACAGTATGGTATGGTTAACGTTAGTTATTCAGCATTGGTCTATGTTAGTTTACTTTCCGTATCAGAGAGGGTTCTAATGACACCAAGACAAGCCTGACAGAACGGAGCTCCGGTACCGCTCACCTGCATTCGGGGGCAGAGAAGACAGTTAAGAGATATGGTCGGTAAGGAGGTGGACCCGTCCTGACCTGGTCCCGGCTAGACCTGGTCCCGACTAGACCTCCAGACGGCGAGGTGGACCGTCCTGACCTGGTCCCGACTAGACCTCCAAAAGGACCTGCGGATCAGAAGGAAGAACAACAAACGCGGCTTCCGCTCGCGTCCGTCTCCCCGTGCACGCGTCTACCTACCTTAACAGGTCCATTCTACCTACAGTTTGTATGAATAACGTTAAGTTTAGCGCTCTGAAGCAATATTGTCAAATTATCATTTGTTCTTATGAATTTCTCCTGAAGCGATTGTATTATTACGTTGTATCCACCGTTACTGTTTTCTTATCAAGCATGGTTTATTTTTATTCTTCTTATTATTATTACTTCTAGGCCTAACGGTGCGTTAGGTCTCAAGGCAAAGTAAACTTTTTATTTAGTTCTAGTAAAAGTAACTTTAATTCACTATGGTCGGTCTAGTTGTCTCAGGTGGCCTTTTTAAACTGAATCATGCCCTTTTTATGTTAAAGTGACTGATGATACAATCGTGCCCTTGCCATTCATAAATGTTTCTCTTTATGATACAATCCTTTGTCTGTTTTGTCATGTATTTTTATTTTTAGCAATAGTTATGTGGTTATAAACATATTCCAGGCTGGTGGCGGAACTGTCGGTGTGATCTCTGTTTCCATCCGGACCACGCTGTTCTTCAAACATGGCATCCTGCGTGAGGACTTTATTAAAAGGTCAGTGGAAATATTTTACATTATTTTAAATTACTGGGATGAAAGGTGTTAAGGCAGTAATGTTATTAATAATAATGTTACATGTATTTCCGCTGCATACAGTGAAACACAGCTCGCTGGCTATGATAGTATTCGGCATGTTAGAACTGTAGGCTTATATGTTGCTTTCCATATTAGTTTGTCCCGCTTTTAGTTTATATACGATCTTATTTAATACTATCTGTGCTCTGCTATAACCACTTTGCAACCAGGACCGTACATTATTTTGAGTTCATGACAATAAATGACATCCGTCTCTCGATTGGTATCCGAGTCTACCACAGGTCTACCAATAATGTCAAACGGTTAAAAAAATGGCATTATTATAACCTTTGTCTGGGACTCCAACACGACCTAAATGAACTTGGGCTATTCTCTGAGTGTCCAACCAAGAATCTGGGACTCCAACCCGGATTGTAGGATTCTAACCCAGACAGAACTCGGGTCTCAAACCGTTTTCCTTTCTCTCGGCTATAACAGATCATGTAGCTCTCTGGTAAAAATAGAAAATAAAGGCAAAGTGAAAATGACATTTTACTAATAAAATAGAAATTAAAAGCAAAGTAAAAAAAGCATTTTAGAAAGTGCAATGTATTTAAGATTTAGCTGAAAGCTTAAGCAAACATAAAAGTCTTCCGTCTTGTTTGAAAAGTGGTCAGAGTTGGGGCAAGTCTTAAGTCCTCAGGGAGTTTATTCCAGCTATTTGTTGCATAGTGACTAAATCCTGCTTTCCCATGTTTCGTGTTTACCCTGGGGTTCATTAACAGATTGGTCTCAGAAGATCTTAGTGGTCTAGAAGGCTTATGTAGTGGAAGCATATCAGTAAAATGTTTTGGTCCTAAACCATGTAAGGATTTATAGGTTAGCAACATGATTTTAAAATCAATTCTCTAACCTACAGGAAGCCAATGTAATGGTTTAAGAATTGGTGTAATATGTTCAAATTTTTTGTTCTTTGTTAGAACTCTAGCAGCAGCATTCTGAACAAGCTGAAGTTTCACAAAATACAAATAATTGTATAACTTTTTAACTCTTGAGCAGGCAATCATAAGTCTAAACCAATACCCATTTCAACTATTGGGCTCTGTATACAAAGTAGGTTAGCAACTTCTAGTAAGTATCCATTTAGTGAAATAATATTTAAATTTAATTTCCAAACCAAAGTGGGAAAAAAGCAACAAAGTATTCTCTAAACTCAGCGAAATAGATGAAAAGTTATTTGCTTCCTCCCCAAGGTGCCGCATGTGACTTGTCTGATTCTGTTTTCTTTCTTGTCAGGAGGTTACCTGTTGACCCCCAGGACCCCGAGGGTCTGTCACCTTCCTGCCCGGTCCTACGCCGCCCCCGCCAGGTGGGTTTCAAACCCTAACCCTAACCTCACAACTTAACCATTCAATCCCTGCTGGTTAAGTTGGTTTCAAACGAAGACTATCCATTTAACAATCTGACTTCTATATTCTCTGCTAAACAAAGTAAACATTAACTTAATAGTAAACTAATGATGGACAGTAATGGATATTAAATAATAATAGCAGATGTTTGAATAACAGATAGTTACGCTCAATGGCATAACTGAGATTTGTTGTCAGCCTGATTGAAACCTCTGCTGTGTTCCAGAGCCCAGAAGAAGAAGGAGGTGCAGAAGAAGGAGGTGGTGAAGGAGGTGAAGAAGGAGAAGCGGGTCATCGACGACAGTGCGCGGCATAAGCCGTACGGTCTGACGGCGTGGGCGCCCGTGGACGACGTCTATGTGGCGCGGTTCTACCCCCGGCCCGTGCTCGCCCCTGCCACCGCGCTCCTCAGGCTCAAGCTGTACCAGGAGCTGGACGCCACCGCCCCCGACCAGCCCGTCTACATAGACCTCAAGCTGGACATGAAGCTGGAGAAGAAGGTGACTCAATGGGTCCGGTCCCTCCAGGACCGCACACTAGGATCCTAGAATAATCATTATATTTAGCGCATTTAGCAGATGCTATTATATAAAGCGACTTACAATAAGTACATTTGTCAGAAGAAACAGAAACAGTCTATCGCTGTCGGTACAGTGGGGATGTTAATAGAACCAAGTACAAAGCACTAACAAACGCTAGGTTAGCCCATTCCCTGTTTACAAAGAAGATAACTCAGATAAGATGCCTCACAACTATGTACTTTTAATTTATTTTTTGGAGTGCCAGGATGTACTTCATACAATAAGTGCATGCATTAAGTGCCATAATCTACTCCCAAAGTCCCTAGTGACTCGATTCCTGTGTTTGCTCCGAGCAGTCGAAAGCCATCTCTTGTCTTTATAGATCTCAGTGGCATTTGGATTTATTTATTTGTTCTTTGCAGAAAACGGTCGATGCTTTCGTGAGTACAGTCCAGTTGCCGCACTCCTTCAGCACAGGACTCAACACGGTGGCTGTCTTCACTGAGGTAAGCTCAGAGGATTCCCGTATTGCAGACCTTTGTATTATATTATATGTATGCGTTGTAAAACGTTGTGGGGCCTGTTTGTCCTTTAGAACCCGGAGCAGGCTCAGGTCGCCCGGGAACAAGGAGCCCAGTTTGTTGGAGGACCTGAACTGGTG
>OOFH01021600.1:1863-15944 GCA_900323355.1 Merlangius merlangus
ACTCATTCTCTGTGTTCAAAGGAGACCTAATAACAACAAAGTCTTCCTCCTACCTGGTGGAAGACTTCCTTGGGGAAGGAACTTTTGGGAAGGTGGCCAGATGCGTTGAAATAGCCACCTATGAAAAGGTGGCTGTTAAAATCATCAAGAATAGCCGGGGACTGTTAGCGTCGGCTAAACAAGAGGTAAAACAAACACTAAATTAATAAATAATGTTATTTTACTATACGGTAAAGTGGGGTAAGACGAGCCAATGTTTTACTCATGTTGCCCTCTAGGCAAGGAAAAATAAGACAGAAGTAAAATGATAACATCTACCTTTATTTCTGGATGTTCTTTGTCAATCAAGATGATAACAATGAATCTATGACATATGTCTCAAAAAGTGATGTTGTGGCTCAACTTGCCCCAGCATAGGGGTAAATTGAACCATCTGAGGGTAAATTTATCAATTTACTTTTTCAATTTAAATGCATTTTTCATTTTATGAAAAATCAAATCAGTTGTGTAATACTACATTGAAGTAGTATTAGCAAAAAACAGTTTATTGTGCAAAAAACATACTTGCAACTTCATAATTTTCTTCCCTCCATCACAGACAGATATACAATTGATGGTCAAATGAAAACAAATGTGTTGCCTATACAGTGGTTGGGTCAACTTACACACTGGCTCATTTTACCCCACTCTCGCTATATTGCTGAAAATAATATGCCCCTTTTGTGATTTCTGATTGTGTGTGTTTGTTTTTGGTATTACTGGTTCATGTGATTTCGCATTCAAATCATTGTAAAATATCTCTTTAACCTGCACTTTATTCTCAGATTCACATCTTAACGCGCCTCCAAGCTCTGGACCCGGAAAGGTGTGGGATTGTAAAATGGATGGGGCACTTCAAACACGGCCCCTACGTCTGTCTGGTGTTTGAGCTCCTGGACCAGTCTCTCCTTAACTTTATCAGGCAGACGGCAGACCGCAGTCTGCCTCTGATGCAGATAGAAAGTATAGTGGAACAGGTAAGGTTGGACCTCAACCCTAAAAAACAACAATACATTGTTGTGTTTTGTGTTTCTTGAGTGTGTCTGATTGAGTATAATACTTTGGATTTAATCATCACACTTTGCTCTTTGGTACTTTCCACCTGAACCCCCTCAAAGAAGTCGACAGCATTTCTTAAAGAAGAAGAAATCGATGAACCGAAATTGTAACATAGTCAAACCTAACTATCATAAAATATTGATTTTCAGCTGGCCTCAGCCCTTGACCACCTTGGCACCCTTGGGATCATTCATGCCGACCTGAAGCCTGACAACGTCATGATGACAGGACAGGACACTCAAGTCAAACTCATTGATTTCGGCTGTTCCATCCATTTGTCCCAGGTCAAAATCGGCTACGATTTCTGTACCATCTGGTACAGGTGAGTAACTGACAGCCGTTCTGACCTGGCTTGTTCCTATTGGTTACTGATTAAAGTTGCTCCATTTCCTATCTTTTTTTTACTTTCAGATCCCCAGAGATCATGCTGGGTCTCCCATATACATGCATGGTTGATATGTGGTCCCTGGGTTGCCTGGCAGCAGAATTGTTAATTGGTGCCCCGCTTTATCCCGGCTACACAGAATATGACATGGTGAGTCTAACAGTGTATTAAAAAGTCAATATACCCCAAAAAAACTTTACACTAAGACAAATTTCAAATGACAGTCTGAGTCTGATTCTGAGTCTGTGGGGATGATTGGAAAGATTTTTGAATCCATGAAAAATAATAACATTCTTTCACAGTAACCCAGTGGTTGATTGCTAACAGGAAGGACGTGTTGTGTTGTGTTTCAGTGGGCATACATCATACAAACCCATGGTGAGCTTCCTGACGCAATGCTGGACCAAGGCACCAAAACCCCTTTGTGTTTCACCAAAGGATCTGTCTGGAGACTCAAGGTATCCCTATAGGTGTCTGTCCGTCCACCTGTCTTACAGTATCTACGGGTCAATAGAACTTAACCAAAACAGAGGCTATCTTCCAGACACGACAGGAGAATGAGGAGGGTTCGAGGAGCAAAGGTCTCAAGCGGCGCTGGCCCAGACCGTTTCTGTTCACCTCCCTGGAGGACGTGGTCGAGGTAGGTGTGGATCCTGACGTTAACGCAGTGGCCATTGTCATGTCCCATCTTTTAAATCCTTTCACTTTGAACCTGAAGGTAGGGCATCAGCCAGGCCAACCTATCCCGCCCAGCTTCACGGACCTGTTGAAGAGGATGCTCCATCTGGATTGTGACCAGCGCATCACACCACGCGCCCTGCTGGAGCATCCCTTCTTCAGCCTGGGGGGAGAGATCCAGACCGACAGCAGCTGCCCCGAGCCCACTATGGTCCAGGCCTACAGCAGCAGTCCTTTGACCACTATGGGTCAGGCCTACAGCAGCAGTCCTGAGACCACTATGGTTCAGGACTACAGCAGCTGCCCTGAGCCAAGTGTGGACCAGCCCTGCAGCCACTGCCCTGAGCCCACTATAGACCAGCCCTGCAGCAGCAGTCCTGAGCCCACTATGGTCCACCCATACAGCAGCAGTCCTGAGCCCACTATGGACCAGCCCTGCAGCCACTGCCCTGAGCCCACTATGGACCAGCCCTGCAGCAGCAGTCCTGAGCCAAGTGTGGACCAGCCCTGCAGCAGCAGTCCTGAGCCCACTATGGTCCAGGCCTACAGCCACTGCCCTGAGTCTACTGTGGTCCAGCCCTGCAGCAGCCGCCCTGAGTCTACTGTGGTACAGCCTTACAGCCACTGCCCTGAGCCCAGTGTGGCCCAGTCCTGCGGCCTACCGGGGACCCCCAAACCTTCTGTGTCAGAGGAACAGAGGAAGGCCCCAGTAGACACCCCTGACAGTGGTAAAGGGTAGGTGTGCCATTCACTCTCCAATGCTTCCTAGATCCGTTATTGTGTTGCTCCCTAATATAATGCTTTCAACATTCATTTGGCTCTGAGAAGGTGAGGTAGGCTAAATCGTGTTGTGCTTATATCTTCTTGAGATCAAGGGTATTTATACCAAAAGCTAGCAACAGTAATAATTTTGTCATATACAGGGCTCACCATTCAGGACTATCAGTATTGACCTATTGATGATACAATTAAATGAACAATCATTTACCTGTGTGTAAGAATAGGTATTTCACTGGCAATCAACAAGTGGAAACTGCTAGGTTTGAGGAAAACATATTGAGTAACTTTGACTTTGCAGAAACCGTACCACACCTACATTCTGGGGGCTCATCCACTTCTTAATTGTCTTTTTATCAGGATTGTTGATGGAATTACAATCCATTAAAATATTTTCTTTTGATCTTTTGATTTGACAGCACTGCATCCATACCTACCAATTCCTATGAGGTTGCCACGGAGACTGTGGAGGCCAAGCCAGCCGTAGCAGCCATCCCATTAGGTTTGTCAGAAGTCTAAAGCATTAGTCTACTCTTGTTTGTATTTTAAACAAAAATATAAATGTCCTGTTTTGGTGTCATTTTCAGATGTCACCCAAAAGAAGAAGAAGAAGAAACAGGGCAGAGTAAAGGGGTTCTTTAGGACGGTGTGGAAGTCCTTCTGCTGCTGTTGCTGCTTTGCCAATGGGGACCTGGACTAACTGGTTCATACATGGACCAGCCCAACAGCATCTGCTGGCCAGAGACCAGTGTGGACCACCAAAACAGCTGCTGCCCTGATCACAGCCTGGACCAGCCCGAAGGCTGTGGCCCTGAGACTAGTGTGGACCACTCCAAAGACAGCTGCCCTGAGTGCAGTGTGGACCACCCCAAAGGCTGCGGCCCTGAAACTAGTGTGGACCTCCCCAAAGGCTGCGGCCCTGAAACTAGTGTGGACCACCCAGAAGGCTGCGGCCCTGAGACTAGTGTGGACCACCCCGAAGGCTGCGGCCCTGAGACTAGTGTGGACCACCCCGAAGGCTGCGGCCCTGAGACTAGTGTGGACCACCCAGAAGGCTGTGGCCCTGAGACTAGTGTGGACCACCCCAAAGGCTGCGGCCCTGAGACTAGTGTGGACCTCCCCAAAGGCTGCGGCCCTGAGACTAGTGTGGACCTCCCCAAAGGCTGCGGCCCTGAGACTAGTGTGGACCACCCCAATGACAGCTGCCCTGAGTGCAGTGTGGACCACCCCAAAGGCTGCTGCTGCCCTGAGACATAATCCAGTGGTTGATTGCTAAAAGGAAGGATGTGCTTTGTTGTGTTTCAGTGGGCATGCATCATACAAACCCATGGGGAACTTCCTGATGCTATGCTGCACCAAGGCACCCTTTGTGTTTCCCCAAAGGATCTGTCCGGAGACGCAAGGTATCCCTATAGGTGTCTGTCCGTCCACCTTACAGTATCTACGGGTCAATAGAACTTAACCAAAACAGAGGCTATCTTCCAGACACAACGGGAGTATAAGAAGAGGAGAAAAGGGCTCAAGCTGTGCCGGCCCGGATCGTTCTCTTTCACCTCCCCTGGAGGAGGTTGTCGAGGTAGGTGTTGATCCAGTAACGTTGTAAACTCTAATGCAGCGGTCACGATGTGTCAGTACCTACAGCAGCTGCCCTGAACCCATTGTAGTCCAGCCCTGCAGCCTACCTGTGAGCCACACGGCTTCTGCGTCAGAGGAACGGAGGAAGGCCCCATTAGACACCACAGACAGTGGTAACGGGTAGGTGTACCTTACACTCTCCAATGCTTCCTATATCCGATATTGAGTTGCTTCCCAATATTATGTGTTCAACATTTATTTCCAACAGGACCTCCTAGGACATCAGTACACTGCCGAGTCAGCAGAGGATTTCTGGATTGATGAACCGAAATTCTTCTGATGCTTCTTTGCCCACGGGGACCTGGACCAACTGATTCACACCTAGACCAGCCCAACAGCAGCTGCTGGCCAGAGACCATTGTGGACCACCAAAACAGCTGCTGCCCTGAACACAGCCTGGACTACCCCGAAGGCTGCTGCCCTGAGCCCAGTGTGGACCATCCCCACAGCTGCTGGCCAGAGCCCATCGTGGACCACCACAACTCTAGCTTATTTGAGCCCAATGTGGACCACACAACTCTTGCTTCTTTGAGCCCAGTGTGGACCACAACGAAGGCTGCTCCCCTGAGACTAGTGTGGACCACGCCGACAGCAGCCGCCTTGAGACCAGTGTGGACTAACACAACTGCAGTTCCCCGGAGTGCAGTGTTGACGCCCCAAATAGCTGCTGCCTTGAGTGCAGTGTTGACGCCCCCAATAGCAGCTGCCCTCGGTGCAGTGTTGTCCACCAAGATGACCTATCTTAGTAATTGATGATTGAGGAATTCAATATCACAAGTCTTGAAGTGTTCTGAAACAATATCGCTATGGAGGGGCTGTGAATTTGCCCCCTAAGATTCATGGTCCTTCTTATTATATTTTCTTAAATGGCCACTAAATACAGACTAAATAGGCTGCAATCTAGTGGTACATTAAAAAAGGTTGCTTTAGGCTGGTTAGATAAGTTGACAAAACCACACTGACTCTTCCTCCCAGTCACTGTCGTGTATATACATCCTTAAGCAACGCCAAATCAGCTGCTCATGTAATATTCTAAGTGACACAACATCTGCAGTCTTTGTCACCGGATTCCCCCAACTTTGTATTGGGAGATTTTCAACTAACTTAAAGGGCATGTTGTCGGGTTTTATCAGTAGGTCTTATGCCCCACGCGTCATCGTACTATAGAATTGCGCTATGGTCCTATTAAGAAGGCTTGACCTTGGTGGACCCCCACCTTGGAGGTCCACCAAGGTCCACCTCATCAGATCATAATGAAGTCCTACCAATCATAGGACTGTTACAGAATGAGCAGGTGGTGGGCAAAGGCTGGAGGTGTGGACTAAGGACAGTCCACACCTCCCCCTGCCCTTCATGGCTACTTTGGGTGCACAGGTCCTGTTGGTCCGTGTTCTTGGATGATATAAATGAACTTACGGACGTTATGGCTATCTACAATGGGTTTGGTAAAGACTCTGATCCAATGGCGGTTCTACATAGGGGCCTACGGGGGGCAGTGCCCCTGTAGACATGTCCCTGGTCCCCCCTGTGGCCCCCCGTGATGACCAAATAAAACAATTATGATTTTACAGAACTAATGCGACGCATCGTTTTACACGGGTAACTTAGAGCGGCTAACCCATACACATGGGTTAGCGACTTGGAGAAAGGAACCTTGATTTCTCCTGTTGCAAGAGTCGAAGCTAAGCAAAACGATTACATTTCGTAAGTGACTTATTGTTCTTGCACATAACCGTCTTACTGTAGTTCCTCACACTGATGATGAAATTAGCTTTGTAATTGTCTGGTCTCGATATGTTTAGAAACTTAATCATACCTATGCAAACCCACCGAAGCAGAAGCGAGTATCTGTCAGTATCCTTGGTAGGTCTAGGCTACACAATGTTGTGATGTTAACCACGTATTTTCATCCATTTTGGCTGCTACATTGGGATAACAAATACATTTGAATAAAGAGTAGAAGGCTATCTGCCCGTGTTAAGTGGGAAGGGATGGTTATGCAACGAAATCTAATGCATGCCCCTACGTTTTTTGGTTTGTTTTTTCTAATAGCAGCCATCATGAATTGAGGAAAGAAGAGTAAAACAGGGAAGTTTTCTTTGTGCTCTTTAGACTGTTTAAGATTGCTGTAACCCTTCCTGTAAGCTCAGCCTCTTGGGAACACAGTTTCTCCACACTGAAACTGATAAAATAAATAGGAAATGGCACATTGTTTTGCACTTTTTTAAGGCCCTACCTCTCTTGCACGCTGATTTTGATGATTTTTGAAGTTATAAACTCTTGTACAGATTAAATGTTTGATGTTTTTATCATAATTGTTTGCCTTTTAACAATTGTTTGCCTTTTTTTGCCATTTATTCAACCGGTTGAATAAATGGAGTAGGAAGTTCCGACTAGAGCTCTGTGACATCGCCTCTTTATTCATACATAACACACTGGCCCCTCCTTGGCCCCCCCTAGTAAAATGTTTCTAGAACCGCCACTTCCGGCAGATAGTAAGTAATGTATTTTATTTACTGATAGGAGCAGACAGAAAACAGGCAGGGCGCCCGTTCTGGACGTGAACAGCATCCAGAACGGGACGAGATCAGCGTCCAGAACGAGCGCCACACATCTGCCCAGCCACACCATGGCGTTATACTAGATGCTCAACAGTCCGTTATACTGTAAATATAAAAGCTCAACGGTCTGGAAGCCCGCAGTCCACCGCTGCCCAAGCAGAGCTCCACACACCTCATCGCCGCTGGGCCTTTGACGTGACGATGAGAGGCCTATACCAATGTGCACTTTAACGTCACAAATTCACTGGTACCTGCTTATGAAGCACAGTGGAACGTATGCATAGTGTTTGGCAAAGACATCTCTAAAATAGGGTCTTATAGGGTGACAGTGAGAAAATGGCATATATTATATTGTTCACAACCATACAAGACAAAAAAAGAAAAGAAAAGGATAAAAAATGTGAAGAATAATTGACAGCTAGCTAAGGTAAACGGTCATCCAGTGGGTATGAGTCACCAACTAATAGTTTGTTTATCAAATCATATCTTAAGAGTTTTATGTTTAAAAGTCACCTTTTAAACATAAGGACACCTCACACATTACAATACAGGCCAGTACAGGACACCTTCCACAACAGAGGCCAGTACAGGACACCTCACACAATACAGGCCTGTACAGGATATATAGTTCAACTGGAAATAATAATCCAGCCATACCAAACACACATTCTTCAAATCGTATTTGTAGATTATTTTGACGAGTGCTGTATGAGTTCGCCAAACGTATTTGAAAGGAATCGCAGATTTGACACCATGATTATAAATGTTTATATATTTGTTGACAATTTAATGTGAAAATGGGCGGTGATGTATTTATTCTTAAATAAATGTACACATGTGAGAATAAGTGACCATTTGAAAATGAAAACCGTTTTACAAAGTATATAGTACAAAGTATTCATGTGTTATTTTTTACTCAAATGTTATTAAATGGCTCATAAAAAATGTTTACGAATGGTAGTTTTCTCCAGGCTGCGCACCCTGCCTCGAGAGCAGTTTACCCTTTAAAGAGCTTTATTTCATTTTCCTGACAAATCTTCAAAAAGTTGTAAAAGCAATGAATCGGTGACACCAGTCACTTTTGCAGATGGACAGTCAGACTCATGAGTCGACGTGGTAAGCATGCCTTCCTTTATGTAGGTCTTGTCAGTCTCCTACCTTTCTATCTGTAGGAGGTCTTGTCAGATGGTGTTTCTGACTTGTTGTCTATGGAAGCCACCTGCTTCTTTTCATGCAGACTTCAAATAGAACCTTTCTTCAAAACCCAGCCCCCAGCAAGATGATTGGCCGAAAAACATTTGAGGCGGCAGAAAATGAAACTGAAAATCTTCCCCCAGAGTGAGCTTGTCTGTTATCAGTCTTCAGTCTGCCATGTGAGACTAGCACTGGGCACAAGGCAGTACGAATTCAATCAAATTCAAATTTCTGTCAAATTCAATGAATTGACCAATGCAGCTGATATCCGTGTCCGCCTTCCCACTCAGCGACATCTGGACAGAGATACTGTGGGTGGGGGGGAAGGATGGCTGCCTTTAAAAAGCATTTAAAAAGTCCTAGTAGGCTGACCCAACTCTGTGAAAGTGATCAATGTTACGGATACAGTCGTTTGGGTTGAGATCAATATTATATGGCGACACTGGTTCAACTGTAAAAGTGAATCAGTAAGTAGACATTCCTGGTTTATAACAGACTGTAACATTAATCCAACTCCAAGGTAGGAAAACTAGATTAACGTCAACTAACGTTAGTAGTTATACTATTAATGACAACTCGGTCCACCACCTTACAGCTACTGAAGGTACTCAACCATTGGATGGAGCTCCTGGATGAAGGATCAAACATTGATATTCTGTATCTCGACTTCCAGAAGGCCTTCTGTCCCGATGCAGAAGGTGATCCAGAAACTAGAAGCCTACGGCGGATCAAGACATTTCTTACCGGACGAGGCCAGCGGGTTGTAGTGAACGAAATGTGGCCTTCCAGCTGGATTGAGGTGCTGAGCGGCGTCCCACAAGGAAGTGTTCTAGGACCGTTACTATTCATAGTATTCATCAACAACCAGCCAGACATCATCTTGAGCTTCGCAGTGCTCTTTGCGGACGATACCAAGGTCATCGCCGTTCAATGAAATGGACGACCACATGAGACTTCAGGAGGATGTTGAGCGACTGTCGCGATGGTCACAAATATGGCAATATGGCAACTATCCTTCAATATTGAGAAATGTAAGGTAAAGCACTGCGGACACAACAACTCTGAGCACTGCAACACCATGGGGGGAAACCTGCCGGAACTCCAGGTGGTAACCAAAGAAAAAGACCTTGGGAAACCGACTCTATCTGTGCAGGGATAATTAGCAAAGACAGATTCACACCAGAACATGTACCCAAGCAATAGTACCAATAGTTAGGTTGGGATAAAAATGGCAATCATTCCCTACAAGAGCCCGATAAGCTTAATAGTAGTAACTCCGTGACCGTTTTGTGTCTTTGCTTTGCTTTCGCTGTTTTATCAAACGAAAAAAACAGCACATTTTAGAGTTCATTTATCTAACCTTCACTTAACTACGAAACCTGGACGCGTGCCATGAGGGCGCGGCGCAACGAGGGGCGGGGCCAACATCTGCCCATGCTCCATGAGGGCGTGCGACACCTTGAGAAATAGCGAACCCACGTCGGGGTGACTGCGCCGTTGGTTTGATCTAAGCTAATTCCAATCATTTAAAATCCAATTCTTATTTGACATAGATGATGCTAAGTTGTCTTTACATCATTAAATTCCCAGTGGTGGTGCCAGTAGTGTTATACATTTTACCTTTTGTTTCCTATAAATTGTAGTTATATTTTTCACTTGCTTTACCAATGTCAACTTCGATTTTCAAAAATTTACTGAAGCGCACCACCAGAATAAGTATATCTATATTTCACACGTAATCGACAGTGAAAACAAAACCATATTGTACACAATAAACACATAGTTTTTTTAAGACTGGGTTAATCCGATGTGTAAAATGTGTTTTCAATTAAATGTATATATATTTTTACAAATAAACGATTGACAGAAAAATACGTAGACAACTTTATTGTTTATCAAAATACTGTCTTACAAACACTTTAAAAGCCCATTATTTTTTTCAAGACGATTCAATTTATTTTTCAAAAATACTGAGTACACACAAAGCCAAAGAATAAGGGCGTGGCAGCGCAATGGGTGCAGGAAAAACTAAGCAACATTTGTTCTCATTTCTTGTTAAGGTCACTCTCTTCAGTTGATTCGATTTCACAACAAATATTCTCCTGCAAAGCCCCTCTCTAGAAATGTCCCTTCTGTTGTACCCAAACCAACATGTCTGTATGAAACAGTAAGACATGGAAAGCCTTCGACATTCTTATTTCCGCTCAGTTCATCTCAGGTGTTTCCATTCCCTGTGTGCGAGCTGTAAAACAAGGCACCATAGAATACTTCTGGATCCTGTGAGAAAGAACATCCTGAAACCTAATCAGTGTCAGGCAGACGTAGGAAGCGTAAGGCCTGGACGCTACTCTAATCACTTTGCTGTCCTCAGACCCTCAGCTCCAGCCAGAGCCACACCCCTGCGCTCCACGCAACACCCTTCCTTTGCCAGTAGACCTTTTCTCAATCTTATCATGAGTTAAAGTTTCAAAATAGGAGTGCCTAAATGGATCACACTAGCAGCAGATTAAACATGAGGGAGCAAGTTGGCAAGCGTTACAATCAACACACTGACTGGATTCAGGGCCACCACTGTACTTACTAAACCACAGCGCTGCGAGCACGCAGCGGCATTAGAAGATACGTGGTCTCTCTATAGGTTGAGCCTCAATGATCCGTAACAGGTTTTGTATAAGAGCTGATCCGTGTGCGCAGTGAAAGACTGATGCCCCTAAGGTGGGATGGGCCACTCTTATCCTGCTATGCACTCGTAGGCTATTCCACGGAACGCATTCCGTTTAGACTACAACTAGGAATAACCATGGACATTGTCCATGTTTGAACACGTGACGACATGGGCACACGATTTGGGTAGGGATGTAGAGGATGATAGAGATGCCACATGTAGTGGTAAAATTCAGTGTGAAAGGATACCTTTTTTTTGCAACAAAAAAAAAAAACACTGAATTTGTGCAAACCACGACACAGGCGAGATTGACGAAATTGGGAATCCTGGTATTTCAATGTTAACACAAGAGGCAAGGAATTTGTAAACAGCAATATCACAGGCAATGATAGTTATATAATATAATTAAGAATTTCAGTTGCTTGGAATGAGTGGTGCAGTGGGTGGTGTCAGACGGTGATGTGGTAGGGGCTCCCGGGGATGTGGTCGTCTCCCCACTTGACCACCAGGACGTACTCCCCCTTGTCCTTCAGCTGGTAGCTGACGTTGTACATCCGGTTACCCAGATGTTTGACCAGGATCTCCTCACAGGGCACCTTGGGGCCGTCTACCCCGACCAGAAGCATGTTCCGCCCTGGGGAGGGAGAGGGGGTTAAAGGTCAAAGACGGGACATGCACGAACGCGTTCAAACCGGAAAAACATCGTCCCAAAGCGAACAGTCCTACGTTCTCCTAGCACGTGTACAGGTCCTAGCATGTGTACCTGCTTTGCTGCAGTCCACGCTGAAGCTGTTCTTCTGTCCGACGTACGCCTTGGTGAGCCCGACGCCCTTGGCCACCACCTTGGTGGCGTCCGATTTAGGGGGAACCCCCTGCTGGGTGCCACTGATGGCGCGGGTCACGGGGTCCACCATCACGGAGGAGGTCTCGTGCATGCTGTGACTGGACACCAACTTGGAACCTGGAGCACGGAAAGTGGGAGAGGGCCGGCATCAGGGGGAGTTGGAGAGCTCAGACCTCCCTCCTTAGGAGCAGTCCACATTCAGCGGCATTAACAACAAGTCTCCTCACCGGTGATCTTGGCCTTGAAGGGGCTGCCCCCGATGTGGTAGGGCCCGCCGTATTTGATGGAGATGAGATAGTTGCCAGGGGCCATGGGGGTGTAGGTCACCCGGTAGCCCTCTGAACACTCCACACAGTCCATCTTCACCTTGGAGGGCCCGTCGATGGTCACCGCCAGGGCCCCGGGGCCCGCGTTGCTGGTGTTCACCACAAACTCACAAGCAGTGCCTGGAGCGACGGCAGGGGAACCGACACACGGATCACAAGAGAGCGAGGAACAGGAGAGCGAGGGAGTGGGGTGAAGAGGAGGGGAGCGGTGTCAGCGAGGGCATCCAGACAACAAGTGGAGTTATGAAGTAGAACTATGGATAGTTCAATAATGGAGCACGTTAAGTCACGTACAGTTTTGAATATAGTCATTAATGTGTACGTCATTGTGTTTTTTTAGTTAAGTACTTATAAGATTAGTCGTTTTGTTTCTACAAATCGTATTGTATTAGGCGCCCCTTTTTTTGTAGTCTATTCTTATTAAAGCAAAATTCGGGGGTTTTCGACCTAGACCCAATTTGCTGATCAGCTCATTTTGTGTCGAAGGGAATTCTATTAATCAGTCAAGTATTCAGCCAGAACGGTGCAGCCATAATCGGCAAAAAAAAACAGGCTGCAATGTAATCTTTTAGGGCAGTAAGGCCCGTCAACGCCCGTCATTTAAAAGAGCTACACCACTGATGGGCTCAGATGACATTAACATTATGGAAAGGATCCCTTCAGAGGAATACAACTGGTTTCTGTACCGTCAGCTCGATCTGGTCTGTTAGTTATTGCGCCCCACCAAGTCTCACTCAATGAGCAGAGCTGAGAGCAGTTTGAGGGGTTGGACTACTATGGAAGCTTATTATTATCCAAAGGGAAGGAGAGTTGAGCGAAGCCTTTCCTCCAGCCAGCCACTGTCGGTCCCAATAACAAACGGGATCCCGCAAAAGGTAAAAGCAACCAGTTTGACCCGTGTTGGTCCCTCATTGTGAGCAGGCTGAGGGGCCCGGTAGGAGCCCGGTAGGGGCCCGGTAGGAGCGCGTCTCACCTGTGGTGCCCCCCTCCAGGCCGGCTCCGTAGGCCGACACCATGCCCGGGTCTCCGGCCTGCCCCGTCTCCCCCACGCGGATCTTGAAGGGACTGCCGGGGATGTGGCTGCCGTTGAACTTGACGTCGATGAGATACAGGCCGTTCTCTCTGGGGATAAACCGCACTGCGTACTTATCTGGTAACGGAGAAGAGGAGAAGGACTATCGTTGGTAGTTCTGCAAACCAAACGCCTCGGGTTCAGTGGAGACTCCACCACCAGGTCACAGAGAGTCATATTGAGTCTTATTAAATGTTGCGCAACCCTTCATTGGTTAACTTTTTGCAGTACAACAGACGGCCAACCTGAACACCAAATATGCACACACGGGACCGCTGGAACAAGGCTTACAGCCTTATTAAGACACACACTGAGCAGACCTAGAGCCGATGACAAGCAGCACACTGAGGACATTGCACCAGGAGAGAGAGATATTCCCTTGGCATAACAAAAAAAAACCCATAGCCAACAAGGCCTCTAGTTTGGCTTTGGGGCCAAACTATTTAAATATTGATATTCTGTTTTGAGACCTACCTGACCAACCATCAGAGCTTTACATTCCCTAACAATGTGCTGTGAATCAAATGCACAGAAACACATCCAATAGGCTCAGATAAAATCAAATAAAAAAAATAAAAAAAGAGAAAAAGAGAAGGTGGCTGGATGTTTGATAGCCTCCTAATCACAGGCAAATACAACTGCCAATCAGGGCAGTGGGGCAGCAACAAGAGAACAGAAGCCCCCCGTTTCTTGCAGGGGAACCACCGGGTATATTTATCTGTTTACAAGATACGTGCACCACGTTTTATATGCACTACATTTCCATTTGTAGAATTCATTCTATTTTTTTCCATTATTTAGGATGAACAATGCACACTTTCTGGGAAAGAAGTCCAAAACAGAAAT
>OOFH01021616.1:2974-14988 GCA_900323355.1 Merlangius merlangus
CCACCACCCCCCCCCCCCCCCGCTTCCTGTTGGGGGGGAGGACAGTCAATCTAATTCTGACAAGCAGCAAGAATGGAATAAACAACTGAGACTGCAGCTCTTACCCCACCACACGTTCAAGATGAAGACTTCTAGTCCATGAATTAATGTGTAAACATCAAAAAGAACAAGGACATGTATAAACATGGATTCAAAGAATCCAAAGTGTACAAGGAAAGTCGATTCCTAAAGGTCCTTCCCAAAGGTGTCCTCTGCTCTTTGAACTAGGTCTTAAACTTCAAGATAGCTCCCAGTCATACGGTTCGCTGTGCTGCTCTCTCCCCCTTCCTCTCTTGTGATGGCACGGCAGCCATCACAACATAACCATTAGACATGAATAAACACAACACAAAAAACGATTTAGCGCCAAAGCAAACTCAGGGTCGGATGTTACGAGGTGCTGCAGAATATAACAATGGTTTGTTCCAAGTATCGGTGCCTTAAGTGTGAACTCAGTTAAGCACATCAGTTCTACCGCTCTGCCTCTCCTAGCCTTCACATGCACAGCACCCTGTGAAGGCTGAGTGTATATGAAGTCTTCCAAATCCCTGGATACCAAAACAATAATCGTATCAATTGCAATAATGTTGCACTTTATGCATTAGCTTTATAAAACAACCTGACTCGATGAAATATTAAGAGATTCCCTTTAAGCATCCAATAAACCATATAGGCCTATAATGGTCAAAATTAAATGTATTCAAAATGGGAAAGAGAACACGAGTACTTATTTTGACCTATGGACCTATGGAGTTTTATTTTCTTTGTTTTTCTTTGTTACCATACATCTCTGGCTCAACGCTTGAAGGATGCTGGTCATAACCCAAAGTAACTCCCAAAATGTTTATCAAGTGCAGTAGGCCTATATCGGACAAATGTCTTTTTTTTTATATATTAACATCAAAATATGTCATAAGGTGGATAGAATACGTGGTTTTAAATACATCAGAAAGAAAATAAATTGATAAATTGAACCTCATTGAATATGTGTTCCATGTACAGTTCATATCGAGCTGGGTTCATAACCAAATGGCGCCCCCTTGTGCAAATATGTTGATAAGAATAACCTCTATGTCGATCTTAAAATAGGATCGTATTTCCAATCATGACTCCCGTCAAGTTTTAAATAATAAAATTTAACACATGCAAATCTCACAAAAGATAATCTGTAATCTATAATCTGCAGTTTTGCCATCGAGACGTTCGAAGCCACCGTTGGTATGACGAGCGAAGCTCGCATGCGCGAGACGTCATGACGTCTCGCACATGCGCTGTTTGCTCGCCAAACCAACAGTAAACACACAACACAACGTCCATGAGTAACGTTAACGCTGCTGACCGCCATTAAGCTTGACTATTAAACGGCCGCATATCGGTAAGTAGACTGAGACACCGTCGACGGGGTTGAGGTTTAAGTGTACAGAGCGTACTTTAGTCCCGTCCTGAGCCGGGGAGGCGGTCTGCTGTCGGGGACGTTGATCTGCAGACACTTTAATGTGACAGCAGCTCAGCTAGCTAATGACGTACTATCACTAGATCACTACAACTGGAGCTCAGACTTCTTCTATATAATATAATGATATAATATAATCATCTTTCTATCCATGAGGACATTATGTCCCCCTTGGTGAACGACACTATAACTTGACTGGAGCTCACTGACCATCTGGGGGTTAGTCATGTATCCTCCCATGAACTCCTGTGTCTCCTTCCCTATGTCCTCATGTCTCCTCTCCTCTGTCCTCTTGTCTCCTATCTTCTGTCCTCCTGTGTCTCCTATCCTCCGTCCTACTGTGTCTCCTCTACTCTGTCCTCCTGTCTCTTCTCCTATGTCCTGTCTCCTCTCATGTTCTCCTTTGTCTCTCCTATGTCCTTCTGTGTCTCCTTTGTCCTCCTGTGTCTCTCCTATGTCATCCTGTGTCTCCTCTCCTATGTCCTCCTCTATCTCCTCTACTATGTCCTCCTGTGTCTCCTCTCCTAGTAAACATCAACACCTCTACATACTTTAAAGCTGGGGCAAGCTGTTTATATGAGAAGCTTTTTTTGTGTCATATTGGTGTGAAGTCTCTGTGTCTCGAGAGTAATCGATGTGCTATGACAGCCTCTCCTGGCCGTCCAAGGCCTGTATCAGAGGAGAACTGGGTGTACTCCTCATGTTTTAAAGATTTCTGTCCACTAAGGGAAAAACACCCTGTGTTGTAAAGAGTGACGTGTAAGACTACTCCTGCATATTTACGTTCACGAAGAAATGGGCCAGCAGTGTTTGCACTTTGTCACTTAACTTCTGCTGCTTGACTTCAGGGAGTGAGGATCATTATGAGATAAGCATAAGCCACAGAAGAGGTGCAGGTTTTGCAGTCAGTACTGGCCCACAGACTATAGGATGAGACAGCTACATAATTATGCTATGCCTCAAGCCTATTCCTTATTCCTTATTCCTTAGTCCATCCACACATGTCATTTTGACAACATCCTCCCCTTTTCAGTAGTCTATGGGCCATGTTTTGGCCTGGACCCTTTCAGAGTCTAGCACTCTGTGGTGGTTCTCTGTGGTGCTTCCCCCAGACCCCCAGACCGTAACCGTGTGGTTCCCTTCCCTGTAGGTGTGGCTATGGGGAAGTCCTTCTCCCTCTTTGCTAAGCAATCATGCAGCGGCGATCGAACTCTTCTGGAAGATGAGGCCAAGGACGAGGACGGTGAGGGGAAGGACGTGTCCCAGTTCCCCTATGTGGAGTTCACTGGGAGGGACAGCGTCACCTGCCCCACGTGTCAAGGGACCGGGAGGATTCCCAGAGGTAAGTGGAAGGAACGCCGACCGCATCAACCTGGATAAGGATTTGAAGAGGGCCTCACACTGTCGGCAACATGGCATTCCACATGCTTTTAATATCCAGGAATTGTTTTACGTTTGAAAAGTGGCATTGTAGTGAAAAGAATGATTGATTATATTTATTGATTTATTTTTTTTTGATTATTATTATTGATTATATACCAAAGCCTTACTGCTTAGTAAAAACATGATGGTTGGGTTTTCAGGCCAGGAGAACCAGCTGGTTGCATTGATTCCATACAGCGACCAGCGGCTGAGACCCAGACGAACGTAAGTAAACCATTTAACCCTCATGATTCATGCATGGGATGCGGATGAGTGACGAGAGGCCTGTAAGATGCTCCTCAGAGCCCCCTCTCTCGTCTCATGCTATTAGCCTCCCCAAACGAACCTCCCACCAATCACAGCGATGACGTTGCACCCTCCGGATAACCAGGAAGCCTACAGACAAGAGGCTCCTATTGAGATTTAGTCGACCCCAGCCCTCAGTCTATAACGACAGGATGCACTTCTATGAAGAGGTAAAGGCGCCTGATCCAACCCCCCTCTGTGCCCTGGCACCCCCCCCAGGAAGCTGTATGTGACGGCCTCGGTGCTGGTGTGTCTGCTGCTGTCCAGCCTGGCCGTGTTCTTCCTCTTCCCCCGCACCATCGACGTGTCCCACGTGGGGGTCAAGTCGGTGTTCGTCAACTACGACCAGGAGAAGCGCATCGTGTACCTCAACATCACGGTGAGCCTTCCGATTATCAAATCGACCGCCTATCAGCGTGCGTGCGATTTGATTGGGCCGCATTAGCCGTCAGCTGACCGGTAGGGTGTGACTAGAGGCAGAACTAGCTCCGCCCTTTAGACGGCGTGGGGCTGTAGGGGTACCGCACGCAGCTGTGTAGGGGTCAACTGTCCACACCCCGCTACAACCCGTACCCCCCCCGGAGGGGTCACGGTGCGTCACTGGTGGGACACTGTATATTCGCTAGGGCGTGCAGGGTTTATACCACGCAGTGAACCCCTAACGTTTAAAACCACACGGCGAACGACGGCTCAGAACATCCTGTCTCTTCAGCTTTACTGCACATCTATTGGTTGGCCCTGACATGATGCGCCAGGTCAAAGTGGGACCCATGCGGGACTCTACCCAGTCCCTCTGTGGTCCATTCGGCGTCTACAGCGCTGCCTGCAGGTGCACCGCCTTTCATCAGATAAACGACACTTCACTCACAGGATATTGGCTGTCCACACACTCATGGATTAGCAATGATTGCTTCATCTGGTTGCCATGGTAGGGACAAACAAGCTATCCTTCAGCAAACAGCGCGGCCAACCACTCACATGGTTCAACTTAAAACCGCTTTTCATTTCTCAAAGATTTAGTATCATGTAGTACTGACAACAAACTAGACTCAAGGTAAACGTTATTAATGCCATGGTATCTGAGGTGACAAACCTAGAGAGCGGTGTTACAACCTAGCTCAGGTGGCCAGAACCAAAAGGTGGACACCACGTAATGAAGGTTTAAACTAATGTCTTTGTTGCACAAAGAAGCTAAAGGTTATTTATTAACGCAACCGGAGCCCAATCAATCCAGGATGAACTGCCAATTGAACTGCTGTAAAAGACGTATTGCATTATGAAGGTATGAAATGTGCACGTCAGGGAATCAGTGGTGCGTGTGAGGGTTAGGGGGCGTGGTTAAAGTCTATACAGGCAGAGAAGAGATAATTACTGAATGTTTGTCCTTTAAATAGCACACTAAATCAAAAAAAGGAGTGTGTGTGTGTGTGTGTGTCTGTGTGTCTGTGTGTCTGTGTGTCTGTGTCTGTGTTAGGTTATGTTTTTCTAAATGAGTTCTTATTTAGTAAATTGGTTGGTTTGGTTGAATGCTCATTTGCTTGTCTAAATAGTCTTTAATACAAAAGAAAAAAGAGTGTTGAAAACACAGTGGAAGGTGATCACGGCTGAAACCCGGTGAGGATCTCTATCATCCCCTACCATAAGTCAGGCACACATCACTTCAGTAGAACCAAGGTCTATTGATTTTTAAATACATTTTATATCATTATTAGTTCTATGGAAAGCGGATGGGGGAAAAACAGCATTATTTGACATGCTGAACCGTGTTGCCTGGATAGATGTGTCTGTACCTTGTGCACACATTTTGAAAACAGTACAGATGAACCATACATCCTAATGAAACCACCGATGGTGCGCGTGTTCCTTGGAAGATCCTGAACAAGTTCAATTCAATGATTGAGTTATGCACAAATACGATTAATACAAATAAGCGGGCATTATTGAATCAATCAGTAGTTGGCTACAGAGGAGCCCAGGGACTTAAAACGTGGTCACCTTAAGGCCTTCCCTCTTAAGGGATCTGGATCGTTTGGTGGCCACAGCTCAAAAAATGACATCAGTCTCATTTTAAACTAAGCACTGTGACAGCCGCTTTCTTTAACCTTCCTCTTACTGCTGTACTGCTAACGGTACTCACCTCTAAACTGTGTACCTATCAGGAACCTTTCAAACATGAGCCATAGCCGGTTTAATTACGTTTCAGTTAAGCCTCTGTGGGGCGCAGGATACTTTGTGATTCGCCTATCTTGTAGAAATATGGACCAATCGATTGGGAGTGTCCCGACGGCCTAGCCGTCAGACCTTGGGAGGAGATATTAACAATGCAAGCACATGCTTATCATAATATAAAATGCAGCGAGCCGACCAACACAGACTGCAGTCTGCTGAGAGCCCCTACTAATAGGCAAATATGAGGCGTCAGCACAACTTTAGCTTGACGGCTGACCTGTAAACCTTGATGTTTTTGGGAGGTTTCAAGGGTTAAGAAAAAGAAAACCTTCACCCAACCGTTCAAACATAACGTCAGAGCATTTCACTCACTAGTAGCCCACTGATGGCTGTGGCCTTTCCAACAAAGGACCATCTGATGGGAGCTGTTGTAGACGGTACCTCCAGCCCCTATGTGCTTGTGACTGAGAAACGGCCTGTGTCCCTCAGAACACCCTGAACATCACCAACAACAACTACTACTCCGTGGAGGTGGCCAACATCACGGCCCAGGTGCAGTTTGCCAAGACGGTGATCGGAAAGTCTCGCATCAACAACATCACGGCCATCAGCCCGCTGGACATGAAGCAGGTGACTGGCTCCCCTCCTAGCCTAGCTGTAGCCTTTGGTTTGTACTGTTCTAGAACATTGGTTCTCAATGTGCGGCCCGTGGGCCAATGGCGGCCCGCAATGACATACAGAAAAAAGAAAAAAGATTTTTTCTTTTTTTTTTATTATTAATATTAATTTAAACAAAAATAAATAAATATGAAGAGAAAAGTCGACTATCTCGAGCTTTCAATTAAATCCTGTTACATTTGTTAGCTTTAATTTGACTGTACAATACTTTGAAAGGATGAACCTCAGTTAGGTGATTTAGACCTCACTTGACCTCACTCCCAGAGGTCCACGGTGCAATGTTTTCTTTCACCACTGGGATGCTGACGGCGTTTCCCGCCTAATTTGCTTTACTTTGGCGGCCCTCAGTCAAAATCTGTTTTCCTATATTGGCCCTCAGCTGTCAAAACTTTGAGAACCCCTGTCAATCTAGAAGGTTTGAGGCTGGGTTCAAACATCTTCTGAGTGTGTTTGCTTTCCCCCCTCAGATCGATTACATGGTGTCGACGGTCCTGGCGGATGAGATGAGCTACATGTAGTGAGTACAGTCAACAAACGCAGCCCCAAGGGGGTCATCTGGTGGGATGATCATCTCTGAGCTTGGTGCTCAGACCCCATCCAGCTTCCTCCCAAATTGGTTTAATGTCTTTATCAACATGTTGGATCTCTGAATCACCAGCATCACATGACCCCAATCAAAACCCCCGATGTTGGGTGAAAGACGATGAAGATGAATTCAGATCTCAGACCTTGAGGAGTTGCTTATTGTAATGCATTTCTCCCCCCAGTGACTACTGCACTCTGCAGACCATCAGGGTGCACAACATCGTGGTCATGATGCAGTAAGTATCCGTTGAGCTCGGTGGCTTTTAGTCCACTTACTTTTCATTGTTTTCATTGTTTAAAGCTCCCCTTTAAAGCTGCAGTAGGGAAGATGTTTCTATTTAGCTTTTTCCCCAAAAAACTGGCAAGAAATGGACCCACTGAGACAATGTCTGCTGTGAGTGTCTTTGATTGACCAGTGTAGCAGCAGTGCAGATATTCCCTTCTAAAGCCCGAAGAGAAAGAGTGTAACCCCTGGCTGTCGATCAACCTTTTTCACACGATTCAAGGCTAGCATAGCTTTTTGAGCATATAGTTTGCTAGCTAGTAGGGCTAGCTGGTTGTAAAGTTATAAGATCACTGATGAGAGTCGGCTTGGCTCAGGAGGTAGAGCGAGTTGACTAGTAAACGGGAGGTTCGGTCACAGCGCCACCTAGCTGAGTGGAGGCTGTGAAATGTGGCAACAAATATCAGCATATAACTGGTCAATCAAACTCACTCTCAGTAGACAGATGGTCAGCGTCTACATTTCATGTTATAGCAGAATTCAGACAAAGAAATGGTAGCGATACAAAGCATGTGCTTGTGTACCTCGTTACCCTGAGGAGCGGTGTGTGCGTCCATCCCCCCGTCCTGACCTTGCTGTCCCCCCCCAGGGTGATGGTCACCACTACGTACTTCGGCCACGCCGAGCAGGTGTCCATGGAGATGTACCAGTACGTGGACTGTGGTGGAAACACCACATCTAACCACGGGATGAGCATACCGGCCAACCTGTTCCAGCCTTCCCAGTGAACCCCCCCTCCCGTCACCGGCTGTAGCACTCCCTGGCCCCCCTCGGCGACATCGTCCTCCCTCATCCTCTCGTTCATTTATTCATTCAATCCTCATCCCCGTCTTAATGTTGTGCTGGTCGTACATGTCTGTTGTGCAAGGCCACGGGCAACAGGAACCAATAGAAAAGCAGGATGATTCTAAACTTGAACGCACATGGTATTTTATAAGCTAGAGAGAATGCACCTGAGGCTGCAAATAAATCCACGTGGCGTCGCTCCGACGACGGGCTTGAGGTATAAACTACTGATAAGCACATTCAAGGGCAAATTGATAAGATTGTTGAAAGATCCGTTATTCCTTTTTTGCACACTGGGTTGTTCAAGCACAAAGCCTTTGTTTGTTGTTAACCTTGTATAAGCTTTTCCCCTTTCTAGGGAGCACCTTGTTAACACACTATGTTGAAGCTGCTTCAGCCCTGGGCTATAGCTGTCGTTCAGCAGCTTGGTGGTTATGTTGAAGTATTGACGCCAGGGCCATTACGGGCTGATGAAAGATTTAACTGAAGAATGTGCACTAATATTATTATTATTATTATTATTATTGATACGAGTGACTTAACCCATCGGAAAGGATGATAATCACTTTAATTTATGACTACTACTAAAACTACTTCATTCATGTAAACACGCGCATGTCAACATGCATTGTTTAACATTTATATTTGAAAAAGGAAAGTATTTTTTTTTGTGTAGGAGTCTTAACCAATTTGCTTAGGACTGGAATTCACATTTGTGTATCGCTTTTACAAGATTGTACCAAGTTAACAATATATTAAATGCACATGGATAATTACCTTATTGTCATCTCAACAAGTGAAATGTTTGTGATATCAAATTCCACAGAAGTCCATGAAGCACTAGTCATTCAGTTTAATTTTGTTTTTTTTCTTATGAAATGTACTACTTTCCAATCACTCTGTGTCATACATCATCAAATACTTAACATATTACATATTTTTGACAAGACTTCCACAGGCGTGCCGTGTGTTTCCTTAGCTGAATTAGTTCATCTCGGTATAAAAACACACCTTAAGTATTAGCACCTTTTGATCAAGGAAGTATATAAGGAAAATGTAGGAAATGAAATAACAGATGTGGATGCCTTCATCCACCTTATGTTAAGAACTCAAGATTATATTCTGTGACAGTTCAACGCTTTTCATTCATGGTCATTTGGATTTCCACATTTCTCATTATTTATAGAAATAAATGAAAAAGGCATACCTTTTACACATTGCTTTGGCTCCTGTGTTTTCTTGCTGTGTTTTAGCTAGACCGCTCAGGAAGACATCCAGCTACCTGGAGGCCCTTCCTCCACACCGGAGCGCTGCTCTGGTACCGACCGTATCTGCATTATTCAGACAACGCCCTCTGGGGTCGAGCCCCAGCCACAGGAGCAGCCTGATGGAGAGCCGATCAATAATATACTTTATTAATAAAACTCCTTCTGCAGAAACATATTGAGTAGTGTCCTGAACAAGACCTGATCACAAAAACTGAGGTCAATGAGCCGCTTCACGCCCCCTGAGAGATTTAGTTATTGTACAATCGTCAACTGAATATTGAGCTGGTCTGAATGTGACTTTTGACCTTTGACCCTCCTGGAACATGAAGCTCTGAGCCTGGCCGAATATTTGATGAAGTACGTTTGAGTCACTTTAAAGCGCTTGCATGTAGGATTGAAATGTAACCCCCTGTTTCTCAGCAATTAAGTTATTGTGTTGATATTCCCACACCTCTGATTGATGGAGGAAGAACCCCAAAACGATTAGGGGAGGGAGCCCTGATTGGCCAGGAATGATTCAGGAGCAATGCCAAATCTGAACAGGCTCATAGAGCGACAGCGCCATCACCTGGACCAGACGTTGTTGTGGCGCTGTCCTCTTACCTGCTCTCAGATCAACACTCAGTTTGAGTGTTGATCTGTTGTTTGTCTCAGTGCTGCATCGTCCCCACTCCCATCACCCCTCTGTGTGTTTGGTAGGATACTATTAGAATAAGACATTGGCCATGCTGCAGTTCATGTCCTCCTCGTCACCGTCCTCTGGGACAGAGAGGAGGTCAGAATCATTTGAGGTCTATTTATTCATTCTGTTTCTAATAGAGACTTGCCCAGGGAATCTGGCGTACTTGTAGACAGGATAAAAATATGGGAGGGTTGGAGACCGCTTGATTGACACTTGTGACCTCCTGATAGCAGCAGGGCCGAGCTCTCAGAGTGGCCAACAACGTATGTTTTTATTATACTGACGCACGTATATTTATTCTGTTCAATGACATGTTAACTGATAACATAGGCTTTTGGTTGTGGTAGCAGTCATGGTGACAATGGCTGGCTGCCACAGGTCGCTCATTCAGCCATACCTCTGGTTGGTTGCGACCTATTTGCCGCAAAAAGGGTCGCAACGCTTTTATGGTCACGACCTAGTCGGTCAGCCTGCCAGAGCCAGCAGTCAGCCGCAGCCAGCAGCCAGCGGCTGGCCTGTCGTCGCAGCCAGCCAGCCGATACCAGCCAGGCGTCGCAGCCTGTAATTACGTTGCATAATTATCATACCATAGTACTAAATCATACTAAAATGTTAAAATAAAAGAGGCCGATTGCGTCAATAAGTTTGACTAAAAGAGCAAAAATATATCTGGCCGTGGAGAGAATCGAAGACCCGCCCTCTTGAATACTAAATTTGCGTCGCTACCGCTTGTACCACTGTGGTATCATTGACATCCACTCGTTACACTTAAATTAAACTATATCACTCTATAAAGAACTTTGTAAATAATACCAGGTTTAATGACATTTAACAAAACAAATAGGCTATATATAATATATAAAATACATTATTTGAATACGCCCCAAATTACAACTAATATATTTTATTGATACTGATAGAGCAAAGATTTCATCATTTTAAACTGTACTTCAATAGAAAAATATTTAAATAATATTAGCAATAAAGAGCTGTAGGTAGCTATCGCCAGAGAGCATGGCTTTGTGGTACTTCAACTCAGGGGCGATTCTAGGTTTCATAAACATCCGGGGCTTAGCCCAGAGGGAAAAGAAAAGTATCCCTTTGGGCATACAAAAAAAATCTTTTTTTTTTTATCCACTTTATTGTGCATGCAAGTTTTTTCTGAATGCTTTACCTAAATAAACAAAATACGCAGTTTATTATAACTTTAAAGAGAGATAGAGAGAAATATTATTTTATTTATTTTTACCCAAAAATTATATTCGGGGCTAAATAAATAATATCCAGCGCTTTGGCCCCGAATAAAACAGCCTAGTGACGCCACTGAGTATAAGTACGCAAGACACTGCCTAAGTATGAGTATAAGTACCCAGGATACTGGCTCAGTATGAGTATCGGTACACAGGATACTGGCTCAGTATCAGTACAAGTACACAGGTTACTGGCTCAGTATAAGTACACAGGATACTGGCTAAGTATGAGCTGGAGTGGGGGGCGTTGGAGGCCCTTTGTGGCCCCCTGTCATCCGTCGGACCCCGTCCCCCGCCACCTGACGTACTGCCTAAGTATGAGTATAAGTACCCAGGATACTGGCTCAGTATGAGTATCAGTACACAGGATACTGGCTCAGTATGAGTATCAGTAGACAGCATACTGGCTCAGTATGAGTATAGTGTTGGGAAGGTTACTTTTAAAATGTATCCAGTTACAGAATACAGAATACATGCCCAAAAATGTAATATGTAACGTATTCCGTTTCATCACTCAATCTGAGTATTGTATTCTGAATACTTGGATTACTTCCACATTGAATTGCATTTTATAAGTGTAGGAATGCGGCATCAAATCCTGCTTACTAAACAGGCCTATTCTGGTGTGTTCTTCTGTTCTAACTGGCTGAATGCGTTAGGCCCAATTCTCCCTGAAAGTGAACTTTTTAATATAATTTGCTGTAGTGGAACAAAGACTATAAGGGTATGTTCATGCGAAAGATATACTATTACATCTAACATTTTTTTCACTGAGCTAAGTGCATAGTTGTTGCCTATATGCAAGAGAGAGAGAGAGAAAAAGAGAGAGAGAGACACATCGTTCAATCATCTGCATTTTTATGTGTGTTTTCCAGCATACGTTTTATGTGGGTGTCTGTCCAAATTCCCAGACTGTCCAACAATTTGCTGCGTCTTGGGGTTACCGCTAATCAATCAATAATTCCCATAATGCGCGTGGCTGAGCGTGCCTGTTACGTCCAAAGAGGCATATGCTTTGTAGAACTGTATCAGACCGAGATGAGTTTGCTTTCACATCTCAAGCGAACCGTACTATGGTTCGTTTGGAAGTGAA
>OOFH01021731.1:2041-15484 GCA_900323355.1 Merlangius merlangus
GGGGGGGGGGGTCAAACAAGACAAACATGATTGCAATCATTGACTGGTGTACATTCATTTTCTGCTTCTTATTTATTTGCATAAGAAATATTTACAGGATGCTACTTTTCTACCAGGCGTTTTAGTTCACAGGTGTATTATCTTTGAATAATCTGATATTGGGATTCATTGTAGTATATGTACAATGCCACAAGATGGTGCTAAATTCCCGTCAAAAGTATGTACTCCGTGTGTCTTGATCATAGCTGAACACTTGAAACCGAGGCATTTCCTCCAAAGAGAAGGTACCATCTATTTGAATCGGTTTGGTTTGTGCCGGCGAAGAACCTCATAGGCGTCATGGATCTTTATGAACATAGCTTCTGCCTCCTTGCTGGGGTTGTGGTCCGGGTGCCAGGTTTTGGCCAGCTCCCTGTATGTGTGAGCGATCTCTTCAGCAGAGGCGTCTGCTTTCAGAGACAGTACCTGGACATACATAATAGACAGCTCATCAGTTACCTTTTTAAATATATGATGAAATGTTTACAACTGTTTTTAAATATATTTTATGCAATTCATCACTGCACAAGGACTTACATGTAATGCATCTATTTCTCTCTCTGTGTATTCTCTGAGAAGTATTTCCAGAACCTTCTTCCAGGCCTCTTCTGTGTACCCCCCGCCTGTCATAGCACATAAGATCCTATACGGGATCAGCAGCATGTACTCGACAAAACCACGCAGCCAAGGGAAGAACCAGAAGAAATTGAGCAGCTCTGCCAGACAGTCTGAGATGTAATAAACAGTGGCTGTAGTGTTGTGGAAGATACAATAGCCGAGTGGAGCAGAGAAGGCCAGCCAGGCCATCCCCAGCTTATACAGGCGGGGACCTGGAGGGCAAACCAGGGGAAATAAGGAAAAAAACTAATGAATTCACCAATATTTATTGGATTCCTACTATTCATTTAAATGATGCGTTTTTTAGGGTTAGGGTTAGGCTAACCCTAACCCTAAACATAAATGTATTGCTATAAAGTTTCTGAACGTGTCAGCCTTTATGTATTACATGTTATACAATTGTCCTATGATTGTCCAACCTAGTCAATGTGCGCTTTCATAACATGTCAGTCTATACGAACATGCAGATTGTCCTACCTAGTCTACGTATGCTTTCTGAACATGTTTGTCCATATAAACATGCAGGTCATGGCTAGTTTATGTGCTTCCGGAACATGTCAGTCTACATGAACATGTATGTTTTCCTACCTAGTCCATGCGTGCTCCTGGCCGGTCTTGGAGATTTGAATCTGCGATGCTGTGCTGCAGTGACACTGGCCACCAGACTAATGGGCAGGGGTGACAAGGTGCTGCCATAGAATATAGGGGAGGTGATGAGGCAGGCGGTCATGGTCTTTTGGATGTCTGAAGTCTGCTGGCCAACGTCAGCCACCAAGTACACCCCCGCACCAACAGAGAGGGGCAGCACAATCAGGTAGAAGAAACTCATGGAGCTGAGCCCTATAAGGGATACTGTTCCAAAGTAAATGCCCACACACACTTGCCCAGCAAGCCTGGTGAGGCCTATAGGGGGAGGCGCGGCGGCGTCACGCTGCCGTCTCGTCTCTCGGTTGGCCTCGTTCACGTACGCAGGGATACGGATGAACTCTCTGGCCCAGCCGATGCCAAACCCTCCAAACGTGAGCATCCACAGCAGAGCATGGCTGTCTCTGCCGAGATATATATGGTGCAGGCCTAGTGGGCCACCTGCGACCCATAAAGCGTACGCTACTGTCAACCTTTTGCCCATGCTGGGGCCCTCAGTGAATCAAATGGTGCACAATGCTGGACGGTTGACTCATCCTCAACAGTCGGACCTGAAAAAGCAGAAATAGTATTAAAACTGGGAGGTAGATATTATTAAAGTATATTAGTTAAGATTCTGATTTGGCCACATGACGTCTTAAAATAATCTAAGGAATGTAGGCCCTACCTTAAAATATAAAGTCTGAAGCATTGAACGTTTAAACAGAGATTAAACATTAACATTAAGGGCTATCGGGTTTTTCTTTTTAAATTAAAATACAAATCGAGATAGTGATAATCGTATGCTTATAAGAAATGCAATATAGTCGACTAACCACTATAGCAAGTAAGGAAACTTCAATTATGATTTAAATGTGCCTTACCGCAGATAATCCCCTTTACCCTCGCAGCTTAAGGGATCGGTCACAACATTGCCTTGGACTTTGGATTATGATGACACATTACGCACTGAAAAGCTATACGCATAGAACTGACCAGTGGATCATCATTACCTGGGTAGTGCCAAGGGATTGGCTTTTCATGCCTACACTGTAGAAAAAGGCTGTCAATTGTTTTATATTAAACCACTGATTGTTTGAGGAATCATTTATATTAATTGCAATGCTGGCCACTGCATATCTGACAGCAGCAATTGTATTTTATTCATATGCTCATACCTGTGAGAGAGGATCCAGCATTTCCTCGATACTCCGGTCACCCGCCCCACAACTTCCGGTGTCCTGCTGCAAATGAGCACTTTGTGCCACTGCCAGGACTCGGAGTGAGGAAAAAACGACATGACCCACACAAATAACAACAACATGAGAATAAACGTGGGATTTGACAATAATCCTACAGCATTATCTGAAACAAAACGGAAACATACATTCCTCTATGATCATCAGAGGCCCAGCCCTCTCTTTCGCCGCTGAACCCATATAACTGAAAGTCCCGCCCTCTCTCTCGCTGCCAAACCCATGTCACCGAAAGTCCCGCCCTCTCTCTCGCTGCCAAACCTGTGTCACTGAAAGTCCCGCCCTCGCTCTCGCTGCCCGACCCATGTCACTGCAAGTCCCGTTGTGAGCATCACGTTGCAGGCGTTCCGTCGGGAGAGAAGAACGCCCTCGAACGGGGTTGCACCGTGGCTAGTTGCCCGTCTATCGGACCACCCCTTCGTCAACCCTCCTCGGTTTGCACTATTCTTCAAATGCATGTAGTGAGCCAGCATCAACTCCTGGCCCTACGTTGAAAATGTAGCCCAACTAAACCAGCGCATCCACCACTTTCCCCAGGAGATGCTCCTTACATCGGCCTGACGTTAATGCTCAGTCCCAGCGCTCCCAGCAGGAGGATCTGGAATGGTTCCGGAGAATGGAAGGAGACGACGTGTCGGTCAGGGAGCAACTTTTTCATAACCGCGTCCGGGAGACCATCGTAAGTAACATGAAGAGGAATCCAGTCGATTTGATCAACACGTTAACATAAGTAACGTTTCACGGTTAAGGACGACACTTCAGTAGTCCAATGTTTGCTTGTCGTGTAGCCTATGAACAGCTATAAACCTCAGTCAATGCTACTTTTGTTTTAAGGTTACTTTTTAGCCAAGAAAACAATTGTGACCAAGGCAGAATCAGTCATTTAAACATGGCTATGCTTGCCATTATATATCGAGTGTTTTCTCATTTTTGCAGTTTCCAATGATTGGAGGGTTGTTGCAGCTGGTATCTGTTAAACTCAACTCACACTGGGTTGGGTTCATATATCCTCTAATAAGGCCTTGAGACAACTTGGGTTTAGTTGCTTTCGACACTATTATGATAGTTATATAATAGTTTATTTACAGTTATTTCTCATTTACCACGGGTTTTTCACATTAGTTTTGGTCCTCAGGGCAGACTGACATTTGCTTATGCTTTATGTAGATATATTCATACTGACCCACTTTTCTCAAAGTTTTCTGTATGTGTATCGATAGTATGTCGAGGTCTATCTCAGTATACATCGTAATTTCCATGTGAATGGCTCAATGATTGGCACCATGTGGAGACATTGTCTTAAATCTGTGTGGACACGGCTGCCTCGATAAAGATACAAACAACACATCTCATCATCTCATCATGCCTTGAACGAATCAAACCATGGGCTTGTGTTTAGAGTCTTATCCTATTCTAGCACACCTACATGTCCAGCGATGAAAATCCGCATTTAAAAGACCACATACTACCTGACTGTTATTGGAGGACAGTCAAATCTGGTCAGTCACCAATAGGTGTCGTTACATACAGAAAACATTATTTGTTAATGTCACACACCCTTTGAACAACCTCAACATTTTCTTAGAACAGCTTCAGTTATGGTTTCTGAAGTTAAACCGTTTGATGTTTGATGATATAGAATATGCTGCACTGTGTGTGACAACCCGGGCAGTCCTCTCTCACCACCTGATCTGAAGGCCAAGAAAAGCTGGACGGTTGGACGGTTCCATTGTGGATCACTCACTGTGTTGACATTTTAAAATGACCCCCAAAAGTTGTGAGAGGACACACAATGTTGAGACTCATGACACACTGTTCCTCACTGTACACCCGTCCCGGGGGTAGTGTCGCCCTCCTTCAGCCTTTAATTGACCCTTAACCCCTGCTTATTGTTTTGTCTGTTGGAATATGACCGAGGATTCGCCTAATGTATAGACGGTTATACAATGCTGAACAAGCCCACTGCCTGAGCTGATAAGTTTATGCGCGCAACAAATGATTGGTTAATTGCAAGATCCCAGCGATATGTTGCACTAAAGTGCATTGTTTTCATACTGGCATCTTAAGCACTGTGAACATATCAATAGGAAGGAGAAAAATATTTGATTTGGACACATTTGTCACATTTTACCAATTTCTGAATCTCGTTATTGTCATTGCACAAAGTGCAACGAAATTGGGGTAGAGGATCTCAAAATAAGTGCTTTTTTTCTTGCCGATGTAATCATTGGAGTGGCAGATGCTGGGTCACTTTTCCCTTTATCTTGTCTTAAATGGGTCAACCCCTCTTGCACCTCTTCATGCATTATAAAGCCTAAAGAGTATGCCCCTCCCCCATTTTGATCTGTTTATTCGTTCTTTGTAATACTTGCAAAGGAGAAGTCGTGAAGTGTTACTGTGTGTCCTCTGCACTTTTGGCATGTTGTGAAATGTAAGCAACTGCTTAGCAACTCTTATTAGAAAAACATGGTGCTTCTAAATTCCGTGTCAATTAAAACGGTTAATAAAGTGGTGATTTTGAGTGCTGCCAAAGATATTCTATGAGCATTCATTATTTTGTTTATGATCTTCTGTAGTATAATGGATGTGTGTTTTGTATGTTATTAGTGGGAAACGTTCTGGTGGCAAACATGACACGTGTGTGTGTGTGTGTGTGTGTGTGTGGTGTGTGGTGTGTGTGTGTGTGAAACTGCTAGGAGTGCTGAGGTCTAGTTTAGAGGCGTCTCCTTGGACTCATTTTGACTGCATTAGCAACAGAGAACTCCCTGTAGTCACTGTTTGTCTACTGAGATACCTGTTAGGTGGGGGAAACAAGTTCAGACCTTAAGCAGAGACGGTGCACAAATGTTTTGCAAAATGGATTCAACAAACGGGGCAAAGAGCATGTTATTCTTACATTTTCTAGATAATACAGTCTGCAGAATTAACAAATTACATTACTTTATAACGAGTGCTTCTTTGTTATAGATGTCATAGGGCTAATTCTTTTTAGTGAATTTTCAAAAAGCATTACACCATTAGACATGCAAGGCTTGTATATCTTCGCAGATTTACCAAAATATCGGCATTGTTTGATCTTTTTCCTTTTCAAACATGAAGCGTCCAACTGGAAACCGATTGAATGGTGTTCATGTTGTCACTGTGCGATCGCTCTAAAGCTGTTGCGGATAACCCCTTTTAGTTCCAGGCCGCTGGCTGACATGTCACTGTGACCAACTAGCAGAGGTTGTGACTATTCCTAGAGCAGGGATTGCAGCACAACTAATGGCTAAGGCAAATTTGATGGTCATAGTCCATAGTTCAGGGAAGAGCTGATCACTTTGTGCTGACGTTCCATCACTCTGCTTCTGGCTCTCTGCCATTAATCCTCTTAGACCAATTTACCCCTCCATGATAACGTGCTTGTGTGTGTTTGTGTGTGTACTTTGGTAGCACTTGCTTGATATTTTCATCGGTGTGTCTATTTAGATCACGCATACAACTGGTTTCCTTGCACATTAAATAATCAGAATGTCGTACAACTAGAGATTTGCATACAGCAAGTCTGAACCACTGTCTTGGCTGATCGTGAGAGGCTTTGTGATGAGTCGGTATGCGACTCCCTCTGTATGTTAAACAGACAGACCTGGCTACACTAAAAACAACGACAGGGCTACCTGAAACATTGCAACTAAAAGTGATACGACCTATCTTCTTGAATATGCACTCCAGCTATTTGGAGAAAGACAGGAATAAAATATGCACGCATTTTAATTTCCTCTCGCTCCAGATCTGTGTGCTCCTGTTCATTGCCCTCTACATCGTGTCCTACCTGATCCTGACACACTTCAAGAAGAATGCAGAGTTTGTCACGGGTGAGCATGAAAGCCAAGTCCATCATCCCTGCTCTGTGGGTAGCTAAAGCCATCAACACCATCCCTGCTAGCTTGCTTGGTAAGGTAAGCTTGCTTGGTAAGGTTATCAACACATTTGGGATCCTATCAAACCAAAGTGCCCGGAGCAAAACGGTGACAATGTTGACAGGGGAGGTAATGATAAACAAGTTTTTGCAAAGAATTCCTGTAGTGTGTGTGAATGTGGAGGGGCACGCCTTGCGTGCAAGCACATGCAAATCTCAAGCAGAAGATGCATATGGTTTCCCACAAGCCACCTCTTCTTCTCTGCAAACACACAAGGGTATTTTGGAGTAAATATTGCAACACAAATGTACTCACTATACATGCAACAAGGTCAGATATAGCTGTGTGGTCACTCTGTTGCACTCAGAACGGTCCCAGTCAATAATATTTCCATAGCACTTGACATTGTGATTTTCAATGGTCGAATACTATTTTTATTTTTCTGAGCTGAGTTCATTATGAAACATGTATTTGTGAGAACCACACTGTAGCCTTTCTCTATCAGCGCAGTCCGCTTCGTCTTGGCAGGCACATAGACCCCCAGACTCCTCAGAGAGGTGGGAGTTACATAACAAAACTCGACATTCACATGCCTAGTCTCCTCAGTCAGACTGACCTGCTGTCAGGTTAGGCGGTTGGGGGAGTTGAAGAATGTTCCTGCGAGATAAACCCATACTGCTCTTCGTCTCCGAAGGCCATTCTGCACGGACACAAACATCTCAATCTGTGTTCACGAAGGATAGGCCTGGAAAGAAAAATAGTTTTCAGTTTCAATATGAATTTGCTTGCTGGTTTATTAGAATCCAAATTAGATGTCGAACAACCCAACGACAAAAGGATCCATTAGGCAATGATTCTTTTTTATTATTATCAGACATATTTCGTCAATGTGTCGATAACCAAACTTGGAAATAGGTGTGGCGCGCGCATCCAAAGGTAATCCACAGGTGCTAGACAATAGTATTGAATATAAAGTAAAAAAAGAGGGTCTGCACACGGTTTAAATGCTCCAGAAGTGGATTTATTAACAGGCAACATTTTGATCTCTAGGGATCGAATAAAATAATAAAAACCGTGTGCAGGACCCTCCTTTTTGCTGATAACCAAACCTGGGTCACATGTCCAAGCGAAATGTTTATTGGGTCCAGCTGTAGCTCCTCCAAACAGCAGCTCTGTATTGTTGCAGCCAACTCGCCTTAATGGATGCCTCAGCAGTCTGTGAATGGCTGTGAGAAATCAGAAAACGGTGTCAGTAACAGCGGAGCTGTTGTACCTCGAAGCGACGAAAGAGTTGAGCAATACAGGTCTATAAATATACCAACATAGCACTGGTTTCGAACGGAGTGCATTTTTCACTTTCTTGTACATGACTCAACCTGATATATGGTTGAACAAGTCTCATTTTCCTTTATCGTAAGATTTATTTTTTTGCTAAATTTAGTCTATTTTACAGTCCAAATGTGGAGCATTTGGCACTAATCGACAAGGAAAATGCACTGTGGGCCATTTGCAGTATGTTCTGGACATAATGTTCAGAAGATAAGCTCCCCCTCTCTCCTGTTGGAGAGGTGGTCCCTCTCCACTCACCTGGCCGTCTCGCTCACTCACCACCTTGTCCTTCCACACGTTATATTTTCCCCCTCGCTGAGCACAACCAGATAGGAACCCATTTATTACATCCCAAACCATCTCAATGTTTTCCATGTCTTCCGTTCCAGCCGAACATTGTTTAATGTTAGTGAATGTTTTTACAAGCCTGCAGCTGTAGGAAATGAATCTTATCACTCATTTCCTGTGCTTACTTTCTTTCAGACGACATTGAAGATGCCACCGTCAACAAAATTGCGTAAGTGAACGAGCCACGATGGCCATCGGTTCCCAATCGGAATTGGGATAGCTCACTGGTGACGGTTTAAACGGTGGCCTCCGTGTGTGGTTGACCTTTGTCCCGACACGCAGGCACAACATAGAAATACTACCCCTCCCTCCCTATCACCTAGATGGTGCTGTACAGCCCCCCCCATATACCTGATGAGTTTGATTACGTAGACGCAACCCTTACCCGTGTGTCCGGTCCTCCCTCTGCGCAGGCTGTGGTTGTGCACCTTCACGCTCTCGGTGGCGGTCTGCGCCGTGCTGCTGCTGCCCATCTCCATCCTGTCCAACGAGGTGCTGATCACCTTCCCTCAGAGCTACTACATGCGCTGGCTCAACGGCTCGCTCATCCACGGTACGCCTCGGGGCCCCCTCCGGGCCGCTCTGCACACCCCGGCTTTACATTCGGATGCCCCTGTGCTCGCACACAGGACATACAGGACACTCCTCCCGGGGGTCAGGCAGGCAAGCCAGAACGACCAGCGCTGAGTAATGACAATGACGCCACCAAAGACGATAATTGCCACGGATCAGTGCCGACAATGCCCGTACTCTTCCTCCTAGACCCTGGGGATCCACCTCGGCCCTGTACCTCCCTAGTTTCTAATACGGTTAAGTCGTAAAGATTAACCGTACATGAAGAATGTAGACTAAACGACGGGAAAAGGTGTGGCTGAGAAACGTTCAATAAGTGCAATGTCTGTTCCACTTCCATGTCAGCCATCGCACATTCCCCCCGTCCATTCGCCACGCCGTGTGGCAGGCCTGTAGCACACGGTGGTGTACAGCGGAACTACAGATGAATGCTTGGTCTAAAGGCTGTGTGTCCTACCCCCTCCCCCTTTTACTCTGTAGGCTTGTGGAACCTGGTCTTCCTCTTCTCCAACTTGTCCCTCGTCTTTCTGATGCCCTTCGCTTACTTCTTCACCGAGTCCGAGGGCTTCGCAGGGTCCAAGAAGGTACGTGGTTCAGTTCACTAATCACCCTTTTTATACAGCGCTTTTCCAACCGGGGGCACCTCAAAGCTCTTTACTATAGTGCCTAAAATTCCTCCATTCATGCACACCCACCGACGGCGGGGTCGACCACGCCGGGCGACAGCCGGCTCATTGCGAGCAGTCAGGGTGAGGTGCCTTGCTCAAGAGACGCCTCGACGCTTTAGGCCAGGAGGAGCCGGGGCTCGAACCAGCAACCTCCTGGTTGCCAGCCCACCCGCTCTACCTCCTGGGCCACATGCCGCCCATGGGCAGAGACTCTCGGGTGCGTGGGTGATTTGACCCGCGTCTATGTCCCAGGGGGTCATGGCGAGGGTCTACGAGGCGGTGGTGCTGCTGTTGCTGCTGGCGCTGCTGGTGGTGGGGATGGTGTGGGTGGCGTCCGCCCTGCTCCACCACAACATGGCCCGGGAGAGCCTCTACGGTGAGCTCACAACACGAGGCCAGCACCCTGTTCTGTCGTTAATGTAAACGCTGGTCATAACCGGTCGGTTTCGATTTGTTTCCAGACCTGTGGGAGTACTATCTGCCCTACTTCTACTCTGGGATCTCTCTCTTCGGAGTGATGCTGCTCTTACGTGAGGATAGCAGAACCTTTCAAATACAATATGAATATGCAATATGGTTGACACTAGGATTTATAGTGTGTGTGTGTGTCCGTGTGTGTGTGTGTGTGTGTGTGTGTGTGTGTGTTCTCCTCCTCAGTGTGCACCCCGTTTGGCTTGGCCAGGATGTTCAGTGTGACCGGAAGCTTCCTGGTCAAACCCAGGGTGAGATTCAACTTTGTACACTAACATTCAATAATTAAAATGTAGTTGCGTGTTCTTGGGGGGTTATCCGGGGAATAATGAAACAATGAATGGTGGGAGAGCAGTTTCTATGTGGGATAAGATATTTGTGTAAAAGCTGTTTAGGTCAATTAATCAAAGACATGGACAGCAGCAGGAATGGTCATGTTTATTAGGGCCAGCGTTCCCGCTCTGCGCTGTATGAATGCAGAATGTCCTGAGTGTGATCCTTCTCACTGTGTCCCGTGTCTCTCCCAGCTGCTGGAGAACATCGAGGACACTCTGAGCTGCACGGTCTTTGAGGAGGCCTCTCTCTCCAGGAAACTCCAGCGTGAGTCAGTCGCCGGCAGTGTTTTTTAATAACGCCGTTTAAAATAACGGCGTTAAGTAACGCTGTTATTTTTTCAGTAATGGGGTAATCAAATGAATTACTGTTTCCGTCGTTACAACGCCGTTACCGTTACTGTATGTTAAATGCGGTGCGTTACTATGAATTGATTGAATAAACTGCGTAATCCGAACGCACCCCTGGCTGCACACACAAACTGCTCGGGAGGAGACCGGGTGGGTTAACGAGATAAGCCATTATGATTGGCTAAGGCAGAGTCATGTTTTATTGTAGCCAATCGGATCCAGTGTTTTTACACACAAGCCAGGACAATCGCGCCACACACACACGCACACACCAAACGATTCGATTAAGCAGCAGTAATGGCGAGTCCGGAGCAATCCGATGAAAAGTTGGCATTTTCTGTAGTATCCGGCAGATGTTCCACAGCCTTTGCAACCAAGCAAATTAAAATTCAGTTGGAAGTATATCAGGGCCTTGAATGGGCAGTTCAACCATTTAAAAACTTTGACTGATAGCAATTTTTTTTTTTACAGTAACACAAATAGTTACTTTCCCTGGTAACTAGTTACTTTTATTATAGAGTAACTCAGTTACTAACTCAGTTACTTTTTGGAACAAGTAGGGAGTAACTATAACTAATTACTTTTTTAAAGTGACGTTCCCAACCCTGGTCGCCGGGCTCCTCTCTGGTGAACCATTGGGCCGTGTCTCCATGTGCGGTGCTGAGCGTCTGTTTGTGTGGTCTCCTAGGGGGCGGCAGTACCTCCTGCTGGGTCACGCTGAACATGGAGGCGCTGAAACACGAGTACCACACGGTCCAGACACAGCGCCTCGCCCTGGGTACGCATCCCGGCGAAGCGCTTCCACCCGCTCTGGCACGTTCATAAATAGACGCCTCGTTTAACGATGTGTAACATTTTATTTATAATATTCTGTTTCACAGAGATGCGTGGGAAAGCATCCCCATGGCAACGTAACCTGGGCTACCCACTAGCGATGCTTCTGCTGCTGGCGCTAACCGTACGTGTACCACCACCACCACCACCACCACCAACAACAACACCACCACGACCACGACCGCCGCCACACTGTCCTCTGTGACCTTCACACCATAGAGCTAGCATGGCCGCACGTCTCCCTGCCCTGACGGCGTGTTGTGTTGTGTTTGGCAGGTGGTCTGTATCCTGATGGTGATCTTCAATGTGCTGGAGCTGCTCTTCGACGAGACGGCGATGCCTCGGGGCATGGAGGTGAGGCTTCTTCTGTCTTGGAAACGCAGGTTTGTGAGTGTCTCGTGTTTTGGGTTGTTTTGGCGGAACTGACCTCTGACCTCCTGACGGCGTCTGTGGCTGGCAGGACCCTCGTCTCGGCACCGCTTCCTTCTCCATGTTCGGCTCTCTGGGAGCCGCAGTGCAAGTGGTGCTCATCTTGTATCCTTTTAATTTGAAGCCATTTACAGGGACGAGCGCGTTGACACGTTAACGAAGCACGTCATGCTTCCCCGCTGTCCCCTCTGAGCTCTCCCCGATGTCAGGCTGCCTCTGCAGCAGCTGGGTTATCTGTGTGTTGCCATGGAGACCACCTCTGAGGGCTCCAGCTCTGTTAAATGTCAACGAAAAGGATGTTCTCAAGAAAGGGTTGATCTTTTGATAAATGCTTCATGCCTTCCAATGCGAGCCGTCGATGTTGACCCCTCTATAAAAAGAATGGAAACCTTAGCCCTGTACACCAGCTACCTAATGGTGTCGTCAGTGGTGGGCTTCTACAGCTCTCCGCTCTTTACCAGCCTCCTACCCCGCGCGCAGGACACCAATCTCACACAGGTAAACCACAACATGCACGTGCTTCTCCAAGCTGCAGACTAGACCGCTTGATTCGGGACCAGAGAAGGCACAATAACCACAGAAGGGGAAACTATGCCATTCATAATCATTTATAATCAAGTGTGATTGCACTAATGATCTAGATGCTACTGTTGGAAAAGGAAAACGCAATCTTTTGAAATATTTAATGTATCAAAATGTATTTTGAGCTAAGGATTTAAATTCCTTCCCCAGGTGTGGACAGGATTCAACTTGTTGTGTCAAATGCTCCAATCATAAATCATGTCTATAACCCCTGCTCATTGAAGGCAAGAGCATTTAAAATGCAACAACATCGTATAAAACAATGTGAGTGAATTAACCAAACAAACGGTTTACCTGTTTGAGTGAGCGTAGACGTTCAACCACAGGTTTGGCAACATGTAGCGGCATGCTTTGAGAAAGAACAACAACCCTACTGACACCTCACCAGGCAGGGAGATAAGATGACTTGTGTCAGCATGGAGCACGATGCTTGTGTTTTTTCCATTTTAAACCACGACCTCTGACCTGGCCCCTTCTTTCAGATTATCGGGAACTGTGTTTCTCTGCTCATTCTCAGCTCTGCATTGCCGGTCTTTTCACGCACACTCGGTAAGCAGCACTCGGTCACAAGCGGCTAATGCACCATTCAACATGAGAAACCCTCTCACAATGCTGTTAGTGCTACTTTAGCAACATGAGCTGTGATGCTCTGGCCGGCCACCAGGGGGCATGTGTGTCGCGCTGATGGCTGGGGAGGTTGAAGCCTGCCTTGTGAATAGAAGAACTACCAATGCATTTACAACCAATGTTTTGTTCATAGAACCAGGGCATTTGCACCTAACGTCTTGTTCATGGAACCGACGCACTTACACCTAACGTCTTGTTCATAGAACCGACGCACTTACACCTAACGTCTTGTTCATAGAACCGACGCACTTACACCTAACGTCTTGTTCATAGAACCGACCAATTTCCACCTTGTTAATTGAATTAATTTGCCACCTGCACGGGATCCAGGGATCACTCGGTTCGATCTCCTCGGGGACTTCGGCCGCTACAACTGGCTGGGGAACTTCTACGTGGTGTTCCTGTACAACATGATGTTCGCTGGGCTGACCTCAGCCTCCCTCATCAAGACAGTCACATGGGC
>OOFH01021970.1:1448-13918 GCA_900323355.1 Merlangius merlangus
ACACACACACACACACACACACACACACACACACCCACAAACATGCACGCACACACACACACACACACACACACACACACACACACACACACACACACACACACACACACACACACACACACACACACACACACACACACACACACACACACACACACACACAGCTGTCAGGTCCCAACTGCAGGTGTCCCGTGCTGTGGACATATGTCTGCCAGGTTTACTTTACAATGGGAAGGGGAATGTCACCCTATTGCTATTTCTGCCAATCACTGCATCTCCTGACGCAGAGTGTGGAAGCCCAAGCCCAACACTTTTATTTCCATGCAAAGTCTGTCAGTCAGGGAATAGGGCTCCATGACGGCAGAGCAGGGAGAGGACACAGAGAGAAGGTCGTCGTCAGGTTCACCTGCCTCTTCCCTCAGAGACTTTGCTCTGGCTTTATTTAAGATCAAGGGTTGTTCCTCTTCAGCTCACGCTTTCTCAGTGATTAACCCTCTCTGGCCCACGATAATAAAAAGACCTGTCAGTGTTACTTCCTTCCGCTGAAGGTGTGTTTACAGGGAGAGTTTCTGTCACTATCCCTGTGACAGAACCTATTCACAGGCTCAGATGTGAGGGCTCCGGATACCCGATAAGAACCCTCTACATCCCCCAAAGCTGGCGCTAATGAATGACTGCAGATGAATGACTGCAATGGTCAGTTCAGATAAGGGTGTTCATGGATGCATTGAGCTGTAGGACACAATGGGCCGCATGTGGAGCGTCTCCTCCACATGTAATTACTGAGATGGAGGTTAGGCCCTGTTACAATAATAGAGCAGCAATTAAGCAGATGCAACGCTTAACCTCGCTAATGAGTAGACCTTTAACGGCCGTTATATAACCGGCTATTATTATCCCTCTGATGAAGGGTTTAACCTACGAAGATAAAAAAAAACAGGAGCACAACATGCAGTGGTGTGTGCCCTCACGTAATGCTATTTACAGAGATTGATGTAGGAACTGACATCAATATCATTGCATTTGTTGGTTCACAACCACCATCACCATCATCACGGGACTCACCTCCATCCGCAGGCCGGCCAGTTACAGGCGAAGGGCTTCTCCCCTGTGTGCCTCCTCAGGTGGGCCTTGAGGTGGCTGCTCTTGGTGTACATCTTGGTGCATCCAGGAAAATTACATTTGTGCATTTTAATGAGGTCCGCCACCGGGTTCTTCTGGAACTTCTGAGCCCCGATCAGGAGTCCTGCCCCCAGGTCGGCCGCCCCGTCGCCGGCACACAGGGGCTTGGCCGCTATGGGAACCGGGGCGATGCGCACAAACTTGGAGGAGGCGTTGAGGCTGGGCGAGGGGAAGAGCTGGGGCACCAGGGCGAACGTCTGGCCCTGGATGTGGACCAGGAGCTGAGAGATGCTGACGTCTGAGGCTAGAGAGGGCTGAGGAAGCTGGCGGGGGACGGTCCCTGGCTCCTGTTTGATTCGAAGGGGCTGGCTCCTGAGGACGACCGGTGCCCCATCACCAGCACTGCTCTTTGTGAACACAGCCTCGTTGGGAAGCATGTTTTTGGGCCCTGTGTCGGGTCCTACACTTGATTCCTGTTTGAGGTTGGCAACTGCTGCAGTTTTGGTTTCCATTTTAGGGATGGAGGCGTTGGCTATGGATGCAGAGTTGGCGCCAGCTGGAACCGTTTGGTCTAAAGTATGGACCTCTGATTTCACTGTGGGCCCTGACAGGGAGGCCTTCTTGCAAAGGTCCCGACCAACACTGACACAAAGCACCTCATCCAGCCCGAACACCACAGTGCCCTCCTCCTGGTTCTCCATGTTCACCACCTCCATGTTCTCCTCCAGGAATTCCTCGATCTCCTCCAGCGTAGGCTGGAAAGACCCCCCCAGCGGCTCCTCCATCTCCACGCTGGACCAAATGGGGAAGTCAAAACTCTCCTCCTTCAAAAGCTCTCGCTTGGAGGACACTCCCTTGCGGGAGTTCCAGAGAAGAGGAGACATGGGCAGGGGGGCCGCGGCCCCGCCGGAGCCCCCCAGAGAGGCCTGGGACAGCAGGTAATCCAGAATGCTGTCCTGGCTCTCGGTGCTGGAGTTGCTGCCATAGCTAGAGCTCAGCACCTGGGAGTCCGGGCTGGAGCACGATCGCGGACTGGACGAATCGCTGCGGTCATCTTCGGAGAAGGGCGAGGGCATCACCTGGTAGGAGCCCGAGTCAGTCACCATGTCTGACAGGCCATAGGCAACTGGAGAGCCACCGTGAGGCAGAAAAGTCTCCACCTTTTCTGGGAAGTTATCTACCATCCCTGGCAACTGAGGGGGAAATAAAGATATTCCTTCTCTTCTTTTGGTGTCCGTGTTTCTTCAAGAGACACACGTGTTTCTTCAGAGAGAGTGATCCAAAAATAAGTTCCTGGACGACAGAAAGAAACAGGGGGGCTGGTCACTTGAGTGGTTTAGTGAAACAACTCCTGCTCCTCCAACACCTCGCCTCCACCACAGAGAAGGAACGCCAAGGCTGCTCCAATGCCTCTAGCAAGTCTGAATAAGCATTAACACAAATACGGTCGTTTTAGAATACAGGAATGGCTGATGCCCGTGGATAGATATGTATTAAGATGATGATATAAACATTCAAAAAGACAACTCTTACGCAGGCCAGCGTTTAATTCCCTTGGCGGAGCTTGGTTCCAGTGATTGGAGGAGCGGCGCCCCTTGCAGGGGCCCCTCGGCCAACGTGACCGATAGTAACCGAGTGAGACTGTCAACACTGTGAGAGGGATGCAATGCGTGGGGCGGCCACGATGCTCAGAGGCGACACACAGGCATCCATCACCTGCTACTGTTTACCCCAAACTTTAACACACTGGATCTCATCATGGACTTCCGTTTTGCACAAGGAGACCCACAAAGATAGCCACAGCCATGGCTCAGGCAGCATACGTTTATTTTTTTCATCGTCTAAATACGATTGGCTATGGCAGGCCTCACGTTATTACTTCTTCCTCAGTTCTCCGGCTGCTTGCAATGAAGCTCGTTATTATTATTATTCTAATAAACCAGCCTCGGCACGCGCTGAACACATGTAGACCTAATAGACAATAACATGGACCGCAGAGTGAGGCAAATAGTGAAATCGAAATAACACCACGAGTTAAAATCGTAAACCCCGTTTTAGACGGATTACTATTAACGTGTATCACATGTTCTATCAGCAGCTCCGTATGTTGAATGTATGTCATGTGTGGATTCAGCAGAATTGGGGGAAGATGATCCACGGCATCGAGGGCGCGCGTGAGCGGCTGTGCGTCTCAGGACGTCAACATGTTTTCGTCCTGCAGCGCTGCTGCAGCGTATGGCAAGAGGCGCACGGCTTGCAGCAATTCCGCTACAACGAAACAGCGTCAAACAAGAAAGATAGTAAAAAAAAATCTCACCTTGCACAATTTTAAGAAGAATGTAATCCGCAATGCAACGCCCCGTGAACCGGGTATTCCTTCGCGTCCGGACGCGGAGGTAGCCTACAGAACAGGCGCGGTTCGCCCTTGAGTTTACAGCTCGTGCAACAGCCGTCCTACTGACTACAGTCGGGCGGTGGAGTTGTACTATAGTCAGCGTCACATGACATCCAGTGCGTACAGGGTCAGCGGAGTGGAAGTAAATGGCTGGCGCTGAAGGCTCGTCCCTGCTCTGGAGCGCTATTGGGCGGCGCACCTCAGAGGGCGGGTCCTGTGTACGTCAATCAGGATTGCCTGGGTCAACATGTGGCGGCGGGCTGTTCGCTGCAGCCAGGGAGCAGAGAGCCAACTGTTCCCCTCTCATCCTCACTCATCCCCTCTGTCAAACTTCTGGAGGAGGCTGGCGCAATCCCTGCTTGGCCAACTCATGGTGTTGACGAGTTTAGCAATACAGTGAACGGTTAATGAATGAGTGCACACAGTATGCAACAAATTAATCCATAATGTATACAAACAAACATATAACCTGAGATAAATATTTGGGAAATGTTTTTTGAAGCCCTACATCCAGGAGGCATTGGGTTTCATCCACACATCTACTCCTGCTGGAGCAGCAGGGTTATTCTTTGCAGGTAAGAAGGACGGTACCCTCTGGCTTTGGATAGAATATCGATCTCTGAACAACATTTCCTCTAAGAATCTTTACCACTTCCCTTGCCATCATCAGCTTTTGAAGATTGACACAGAGCTACCATTTTCAGTACATAGACAACCTGGTTCATATCTGTGAGGTAGATGAGTGGAACACCCCTTAACACCCTCACAAGGCCGCTGGGAATACCTGTTCATACCCTTCTGCTTGGCAAATGCTCCGGCAGTTGGAAAGATCTTTAATTTTAATAGCAAATATAACCTTATTTTATTGGTTCTGATTGTTCAATTAGAAGTATTCCATACTGGCAGGTCTGGATGTTCTGTGGATGATGAATCTGACTCAAGAAAACTCCTCCCCCTGGATTCTTAAATTCCAGCAACAGAGAAAGAAGTACACGTTTTAGTAAAGAATATCTCTCATTTGAAAGAGGACTTTGTGAAATGGTTGAATCACAAAGGACAATGCCTAGGCAAAGCCACAGCCAACATCAATCAACATAGAAAGACTGAAGTCAAGGCCTCTTACATATTCAAGTTGTATTTTATTAATAGAATAAAGGTTATTTGTAACAGGAAGACCCACACCAGAGCTAAAATTGGTTTAGAAAACCAAAGCTTTGAAAGGCATTTAAACTCCACCAACTATACGTGATACCCGTGGATGATGGGATCAGCAAGGAGCAAAAGATTACTGTTGGTGTTGAATTTGTGGTGCAGAAAGTGGGTCCTGGGCTAAGGATGGATTTTATGATTAGGAAGTTTATCCAAGTCAGCCCATTGCCATCAAAACGCTTCAAGTCATCGACTGAAAGCTACTATTCACGTTAAACATTTGGGAGCACCGGGATAGAGCTCCAGGTGGACGAGCAACAACGCCAAGATGTCATTGCTGATAATGAGAAGGTCAGGAGGAACCGGGACATTTTGAAACATCTCATTAACTGTGTGGTGTTCCTTGGCAAGCAGGAGTGGCCATTCCGAGGTCACAATGAGGAGCAGGCACAGCAAACAAGGGGAAATACCTAAACCCGGGCTGTTGTCATAATCTACTGAAGGTCCACACACAGCTTGTGTGATGATGCGATTTTTGTCAGGAGGATATTTATCTTGCTAAAGAGATAGCTGGTTTTGTTTTGATGATAACTCTGACTCTCACTCAATGCTGTTTGCTCATTGCATTGCTCAGGCTGGACTAGTATATATTTTTTGTTTTAGAGCTGGAATTGTCATAGGTAGCTTTTGCAGGACTATAGAGGAAGAGGACATAGTAAGCCCAAAGCTGGTGGGTTGCGTTTTTCGCAGAGTGGGGTCAGGGGCCATGGTTTAAGAATCACGGTTTTCAACTACTGAAGCTCACTACATACCTCTGCACCAAGAAGAGGAAACCACAGAAAGCTTGGAGAATCACAGAATTGCTTTGTCTGAACTGAAAAAGTTTGATAATGAAATGGCGATGAAAGCAAAAATGAAAAAAACCTTCTGCCACAGACAACTACAGGTCGTGGAAGAGCAGCCTGACAGGAGAGCTCAAGAACAGATGGCCCACCCTGTTCCAGCAGAGTTAACTTAATGTGTATGTTCGTATGTTAATGTTTTGCTATTATTTATTAGATGTCTTTTTACTGAATTTGCATAAGCACTTCTTTAATATTAGGTGATATAACGCCTCACACTGTATGTTTGTTTTATGTTCTATATGTGATTGTGTTGTCTAATTGGACGTTTGAGTCTGCAATAAAGTTTGATTGATGATTGTATGTGTTGATATATTGTATTATTGTCCATGATGATGAATAGCTGCACAATCAGTCAGTAAGCTACAGTTGATGTAAGAATGCTTGTATAATATATATAATTTTTTCGGTTCATGGTTTTCCGCCTTTAACATAAGGCGAGTGTTCCGGTTTTTGTGGTTCAGGCCTCCGCCACTGAGGATGCAGAGAGCGAAATCCTAATCACAGTCATGAGGATTAACATGATCCAAAGGGATGGCGATGGGATGCCACAGGATGTGGTAGTTGTGATCAAAGTCATCATAGACCTGAGCAACATATGCAGTGTCATTGTTGGGGTCACCATGTTGTGTGGGCTCATGTATGCCCTTGATCTACGCCTTCCAGACAAATTCAAGTACCGGTATACCTCAACTTTATTCAAAAGATCCTAATGAACTAGATAATGCATTTCCTGCAGAAAATGCAGTGAGTGCTGTAGTGCAAAGTGAGGTTGAAAATATGTTTTAATAAAGCCACATGGTTTAAGACCAATAAATGTGAAGTGGCTTCTATCAAGTGAAAAGATTCAAACCGATTCAACAGTCAAAATAGAGTTAACAATATTAACATGTGTAACCAGGGTTTAGATATCTCAGCATATGTCTTTACTCTTTAAGTTATAAAAAACTGCCTTTCGAAATATTTTCAGAAAAAAATAATATTGCATTGGGTAGGCTACCCCAAAGTTCTGGGCCAGCAGCCCAATGCTTCCATCAAAACATATATGAAAGTCATTCACAAGATTTTAATAGTCACAGTACATCTGGACATTTACACCCATTGTGTAGTAACATTTAGCAAACATATCAAAATAAATGTAGATGCAATTTGTAACACAACACTAAAGTCTATATTCCAATATAAAAACAATGCAATCTGGTTAATGCCATGGGGCGGTTAGCATTGTAATGTTTGAATAATGCTTCATATTCCAAGAAAAGTTACAATTAAAAGTATCTCAAATACTTCCTGCTAATAGTGCTGAGGCCTCTGACTGGTTGGCTGACGAGGCTTCTTGGAGAGAGTCATACAGATGATAACTCTGTAGATCTGTCTCTGCACGCAAATTTATTTTCTAAAAAGGAAAAAGGATTCGTTTTTATTGTTTGCCTTAAGAGGTATAATGTCAAGGATCTATGATTTTCTATAACAGATGAATAAATGACTTGGAATTGACATCCTTTAAATCATTCTGTGAGGCAAATCGTTGCTTTTTCAATCTTTTTGGCAGGTGATGAAGAACGGCTGACTCATGACCATCTTGATAAAAGGGGTGGTGGGGGTTTACCTGGAAGTCTCTGATGTAGGTTAAAAAGAAGCTGACAAAGGCAAAAGCAAGGGACCATTCAGAGATGGTGCTGATGATGTGTGCAGTGTAGCCCTGAAAGACATCAGTCATATTAGTACAGAATCAGAGAACATGTTACAGTGCGGGTGACTAAAGGGTCAGTTTATGGATGTCTGATGCAGAATGACTGACCGTCTCCCCTGGGATCCAGTGTAGTTTGTGAGCTACATCAACTCCAGGCAAACTGCTGTACATGATAACAGATGAAACAAACACTGCAAGTGTAACGTCAAGGAACACAACAGGATTCACAGTATTTAGCAAAACAAAGATATACATCGTAAAGCAATAATAAATACAGCATCACATGCACCATTCAATATTATCCTTGCATTATCGAGGATCCAATACACTTGAGGCCAATACATTCTGATCAATGAAAGCAATGGCCTTCTGCTCACTCTATTGTCAGTGAAACAAATACAAGTGGAAACATTGGAGAGACTGTTCTTCTCTCCACTATTGAGAGTCAACTCAACGTTTCTTTGGTTTGACTCTCTTGACAAAATCCTTGGTAAAGTACATAAACCATAGCCGATCAATGCAGAATTAAAGGATACTGATGATGATACTGGTTATAGACCACACTCCTATGCTGAGCCGGACTGTGAAGATGGTCTTGCTGTGCACGTGAGGCTGCATGTGGTAGGAGAGCAGAGTCTGGCTCAAGATGTACAGAGCCCCCACCCCGAAGGTCATCACAGCCCCCACGATGTGCATGAAGAACAGCGTGGTTTTCTGAAACAAAGACAATTTACATTTAGAGCATTAGAATTCTGCACATTTCAGAACAAAAAAATTGTTGATGAATCGTTGCAGAGAAAAATATCAGGGGTAAACTTGACTAATTTTAGATGAAATTCGCTGTTTCACAAAATACATCACGTCAAGGTGTTTCCCGTCTCAGAGTGGGCCTTCGGGGATGACTGGATACAACATTAAGCATGATGGCTGATACACGCTCATCTCTTCTGAATGTAAAAACATCACCACATCTCATAGCCGATTAAACGTTGATGAACTCGACAAGTCGCTAAACCGGTTTAATTTCAATCCACCACAGATTAAACTGAGTTGATCATTTGTACTCATTGTGTAGACTATTCTGGCTGTACTGTGTGGCGTTGCTACATGTTTTGGAGTTATTGGAGGAGCCGTTTCATGAGTGAATGTATAAGGAGGGGCTAGTTCTGTGTAGGGCTGGACCGAATTATTCGAATATTCGAATACTCGAATACTCGTTCGGAAAATTTGTATTCGAAGCTTAAAATCACTATTCGGATATTCGTTTTTTTGCGCAACCGGTGAGACACCAGCTGTACGCTAGACTAGTAGCCTACGTGACGTTACCAGAGCGCGGGAGGCAATCTATAAGCGACACCAAGCAGAGAAGCGAGAGAGGTGGAGAAAGAATATATATCTTGTTTCCCTTAACTTTATAACACAACATTAGCGGGATCTCGGGAGGAAAAACTAATGCTTAGCGAAATGCTAACCTTAGCTTAGCTGTTTGTTTACGTTCGCTGTACAGCGCCAAGCCCATCAACTGTGACTGGCTTGCTGCAGAGCGTGAGCGTCTTGGGAATACCCGGTCAATATAATGGATATAATATGGACACATAAGTCAATCACAATTCAGTATTTGTTGTGGATTTATTGTAGGCTACAAATTCCCTGAGAAGATGCACGTTCCAGGATGAATTGAAAAGCTCCTGTAAAGGCTGAGATGGCAGAAAGGACAGCTGATTTGAACAGCTGTTCGCTTCCACAGGGAAGAGGAACTTTAACTTACTTAGGCCTACTAATTAAAGTTCATACGCTATTAAATCTTCAACTAAATGTGCAGATACTGTATTTTATTTATTTTTTCTGGAATGAGTATTCGAATACTCGCTCGGAAAAACCGACGAGTATTCGAAGCCTGAAAAATGGTATTCGGGCCAGCCCTAATGCCATACAATCATCATGTCATACAATCATAGATTCAATAAGGCACATAGATAAATGCATTCATAGAAATCCCAACTAATACTTCTAGGTATGTGTAACACAAAGTTAGGCATTTTTAGCATGCATTGAAAGTGAAAAGTACAAAAAATAAGTGACGTAAGAATACAATAAAAAAATTTAAAATTCCCTGCAGACTCGCATGGTTGGCAAGTTGAATGGCTCAGGTAATCTTCATGTATGGTTATTTTATGTGTAGGGCCCCTAGTCATGCTACTGCAGAGGTTTGGTTCAATTATTAACAATATTAGTGGTTCAAAAATGCCGATTTGGAAGCAAAACTCAATGCCCCAAGCCAATAACATGGACGCCAAACATTGCGCCAGGCAAACTCTAATACTCAATTTTCAATGAAAAAGGTATCTGGAGGGCTTATTTGATTGGTTTTAATGCCAAAACAAAGACCCTGGGTTCAATTTGTGCCAGAATTTCACTTTAACTTTTGTGTTCACCAATTTAAACTTTGTGTTGCATACTCCTGACTGGACATTCCTGTCACTGGCTGCATTGCTACATTGTGTCAGAAGTGAAATTTTCATGTACCTGCTTGGCGAGTTTGCTGAAGTTGGTATCACTGCTGGCTTTGCTTTTGTTGTTTTATTTTTGTAACTTTTTTCTCAACACCAATAAAGTACCCTGCGGCCTGTCAAGTGTTTATTGAGACAGGTTGAGTAGCGAAGGAGGCTCTACTGAGGGGAAGGGCCCACCTGGAATAGGCTGCCAATGGAAACAATGTAGGCCTAGTTGTTTCCCGCTTAGTCTGTACTGTAGCTTGCACTGCCCATAGCCGTAACTAGACAGGGACCGACATGGTGGCGCCCCTCTTGCAAAGAGCCCAGTCTCTATCAAGATGCCAAGATACGTAAGGCTGAATGCAAAAGTGTCCACGTTCAATTTAAACTTTTTACCTAAATACCTTTTTCTGGTGGATGGTCAGTTGAGGTAAAAGCGCTGCAAATCGCAAGGCGTTTGTTGGATTAGGCGTTGTCATGTTTGCTGCTGCCTGGCCTAAAGGACAAACGTGACTATGCAGCCCTAGTGGGGGCTCTGAGGAAGCATTTTGGACAGTGTGTTGAGCCGGGTCTTCTCCACTCAGAACTCTGTAATAGAATTCGGAAGCCAGGGGAGACACTGCAGACACTAGCCAATGATATAGAGAGCCTGTCTTGGCGAGCAGACGCCTGCATTCTGCCAGCTGTGCAGAGCAAACTTGGTGCAAAGCAAACTCGGATGGGATCTGTGAGCAAGAGCAATGACGACTCACAGAAGCCAGTGTGGGTGGTTGAACTCACTGAACTCGTGCACACCTTTATACAGGCGGACTATCACTCCCTGTCTTTTCAGGGGCTGAGGGTCTGCTGGCGCTGTGGGCAGCCTGGCCACCTGGTCAGAAAATGTCATGAAGCTGTGAAAACCCAGCTTTACGTAGTTTGGGAAAACCAAGAACTACCCCCGTACCCCCGCCGTCATCGTCTGTAGGATCCCACCAACACTTACCACTTACCACTTACCAGAGAAAGGCATTCCCAGAGTGGGGTAAGCCTCTGATGCAGCCGTAGGTTAATGAACTTACCGCTTATGAGCCAAACACGGCAGCGGCGCAGCACCACCCAGTGGCCACTGGCAGGATCTCCAGACTGGCAGCCCCCCCTGGTGGAAAAGATGCTGGCAAAACTGCCCAAGCCGCTAGAGCCATACCTTGCACAGTTCCGGCTCGCTGCGTTACATAGCGGCTAGGGCTTAGAGTTGTCGGCCACTCACCTTGCCCTGGCACTGGAGGGGACAGCGGTGTAGGAACTCCTTGATGTGGCCCCAGTGCAGCAGCGGGACCTCCAGGCCATAACCAAGGCTGGACTTCACTCCAATGGACAGCTGCTGTTTCCGGTAGTGGCAAGCCTGGCTGGTGGAGGAGATGTTCAATCCCTCGGGGTCCTCGCAGAGCTCAACAGTGTCCAAGGACAGAACTATGAGTCCCAGGTCTTCGGGGCAGTCTGCCAGCTGCTGGGGTCCACAAAACGAGGACAACGCCCCTCCAACCACAGAGTGACGGGCTGGTGTGGTTCAACCGCACTCTGGCCCTCCAGCTTGCCATCTTCTCCAGCAAGCATCAACTGGACTAGAACCGACTCCTATCCTTGGTCCTGTGGTCTTATTGGACTGCAATGCAGGAGTCCAGCCATTGCATGCCTGCTTCTTATCTTTGGGCGGGAGCTCCTGACACTGATGGACTTGGTGTTTAGGCCCCCGCCTGAGCAGGCCAAGAGATCGCCTACAGGTGGTCCATGACTACACCCGCCAGGATCAGGGTGCCCTGCCGTTGCCCCTGCCATGGCCCTTGCTGTTGCTCCTGCCGTTGCTCCTGCCATTGCCTCTGCCATTGCCCTTGCTTGGGGGTCCCAGAGGCCTGCCCTTATTTTGTGAGATTAAATATTCCATTATGTGCTCTGTTATCTGCCTCTAGTAGTCCCTCAGTCTACATAAGGTTGTTTGTATAGTTAAGGTTAAAAGTCGGTAAACAACTATGCGTTTAACCTTTTAATAATTCATTTAGTTTATTTCTACAACAAAAAATATACATGATTTGTACCCCATACACAATGTATCTTTATAAACATAACTTGTAGATGTCATTGCTTGTTTGTTTCCTTATTTTAATGAGATAAATTGGCCATACATGCTGAAATCACTCATGTCTATCAAATCAGATGGGATTTTTCAATAAATTCCATCAAATTATAGCAACATACTTTAAATGTAGCCTACTAAATATTTGGTACATGGCCTGCATGTAATATCAAACAAAAGACAGAGGAGGGCAGTGTTGGATAAAAGTAATTGCGCTTTGTGTATTTGTGTGCGTGTGTGTGCGTGTGTTTGCGTTACCTACATGCAGTATTTTCAGTACTTATCTAATGTCCCACAATTCAAAGAAAGAGTGCTAAAAGTTATGTCTGACAATATAAATAAATATGCATGTATGCATATATAGATAAAAATGTATAGAAGCCACTCGTAGGCCTATATAGAAGAAGAAAACACGAATAGGGTTTTACGTTTTATTTCAGGAATTATGATAAGACATATATTAATATTATCATTATTCAAAGTATTCCATATAATATTAATAATTATAATCATATATTGTTGTTGTTATGGTTATTAGTAATATATAGTACTATACTAGTGGGCCATATAGCTACGCTGTTATAGAGGCACTGCCGCGAGT
>OOFH01022172.1:3298-15515 GCA_900323355.1 Merlangius merlangus
CGCTTTCGGATACATGCATGGACCTAATCGCACATATGCTGTGTTTGCATATCACACAGTCAGATATTGGTGTGTGTGTGTGTGTGTGTGTGTGTGTGTGTGTGTGTGTGTGTGTGTGTGTGTGTGTGTGTGTGTGTGTGTGTGTGTGTGTGTGTGTGTGTGTTGCCTTAAGTCATGGATATGATTGTTGTTTGATTATGAGGCTATTTGAATCTTCAGAGATTACGGTCTAATCTCAACTTCCTGCTCAGCAATCCATACCTGATGTGCATAGACTTGCACTCTTGTGCATGTGTAGAACCATTTGTGTGCTCTTAGCACCCTTGTGTTTGTCTGTGTGTGCAATGTATTGGTTGGCATTTGCATCTCTATGTATGTATGCATGTACGTATGTATGTATGTATGTGTGTGTGTGTGTTGGTGCGTTACTATGCAACCGACTGAAAACCTAGACAACAAAGGGGCTTCCATTAAGAAGCCGATCTTGTACAAGTGTGGAGTTAATTAAGAGGAATGCCTTCTTCAGTGGGTGCCATTGGAGGCCCATATTGTTTACATAAAGAAATTACTTTGAAGTTTATTTGTTTTTTAACCATCTGCTTTCCTTTGAACCCTTATGGGAAAGACTTAGTCAAATTGTAGAGCCAGACACCACTGCTACTTTTAATGTTATTTATTAAGTAGCGCCTGCACTCTATGCTTTTTACAATAACAATAGTCCTGCTTGGCCTAGTGCAATCACATTTATGCCAGGAGTTGATACATGAGTCCCCAGCCAGATCTTTGAAACATTTATTGGAGTCAGAGATGTAAGATTAGACTGATGGGCATGATCTTTAATCAGTCTCATTACTTTGTTTCAATCAGTTTAAAGGGGGAGGATGATGGTGAATTACCTTGTATTAAAGTGGAGGAATTACCACCGCTGTACACACACTCTCAGACGCAAACAGGAGACACACACACACACACACACACACACACACACACACACACATACATGGATTACAGTGGGATGAAGCGCCTCCACATAACCTTCAGAGCAACATATAGCAGACTACAACTCATGATAATTGGATGGTATGTTCTAACATTTTTACAACCATTTAGAAGACTTTGATTAAGAAAAATGGCGTTCTTATGTATCATCGTTTGAATAAACTAGCAGTTTAACTGTCGTATGGGTCGTAAGTGTTGGAAATATTAAATAGTGCTAGCTTATCGAGATTAGCCACGGCAGCTGGTAGGCTTCCTGCGTGGAGTGATGTGACCTCAGAGCCGGGCGTGTTGGTCCTATTTCAGTGTTAGAGAGGGGAGTCCCCCCTTCTCAGTTTCAGGCCTGCCTCGCACGGCGCAGGGACGTCGTTACATTCAATTTGGAGTTTGTAAACGATGCTCCAGTACCTCGGCTCCCCGTTCAGAGCGGGCTAGGTTTTAATTATCGCTAATTGCGTTTCTGCATAAGGCCTTTCTGGCGAATGGGTCCTGAAGCGCCTGTAATCATTATGGATGCAAATGAATGGTATGCCGATAAGAGGCCCTCGCCTATGCACTCGCAAACGCTCGGGGTTTAGAAAGCCATCAGTGAAAGTTCAATGAAAGTTAAACTGAAAGGGCGGACGAATGGGGCTTTCGTCTTTGACAGAGGATGTTTGCATCCTCCTCCTCTGAGCGCCTGGCTGCTCCATGATCTGCTGTTCAGCAAAGATGTTGCTTTGATGTTTACATGCTCTGCATCCATCCACACAGGGTTACGTATCATCTAACGCTGTGTTGGGATGACATGAGCTCTGGGAAAAAGGAATACAGAAATAAAAAGGCCACCTTTGAGAAATGGGTGCTTGACGCAGAAGCAATAGTTATAAGTAAACGTTGTACATGGCTGTGCTCTGCTCCGGCTGGTGATATTTGCTCTGCACTGACACCTCTGACCTTTGAAGAATTGAAACACTCAGTCTATCATGCCCCCATGGCTGTTCTGATGCCCGGAGCCAGGCTTACCTGCTGTACAGCTCCTGGCAAGCCGCTCGATGGGCTAGTCCTGTCCCAATTTGTTTCAATGTAACTTCATTGTGCATCCTTACAAATTAAACTACGGTGTTAAGGACTACAGCAATTGAGTCCTTCAATTTGGAACTGGTGACCAGAAGTCTGGCCTAGTACTAGCCTAGGCTAACCTAGCATAGCCTATTAGCATAGCTCCTGTTGAGTTAGAGAGATCTCACTTTTCAGCAGCAGCAAGCCTTCATCATCGTATGTTAGTGACACACACAGACGTACACAAATTGCTGAGTGCTCACGTAGCATTTATTGTGTAACTTTGCTCCAGGGTAGCATGGTGTCACGTTACAGAGACAACAGAGCCTCTTTGGGGTCTTGTTATTGAGCAAGATAAGGTGCTGCTGAATGCTACCTCAGGATTCGGAGCAGGGCTGGAACTTTTATCTCAGCGCTCACATAACGCTGTCATCCGCAGACACATTCTGAGTGCTACTCTGGATTGAAACAGTGAGGAACTTGAAAAATTGGCAACGTCTTTCCCTTCATCACATGACGTTGTGGTAAATGGCTTCTCCGACCACCTTGACCCATGGAAGTCACTTCCATCCAACATGACAAGCCACGTGCTTGATCAACAAAACGCTATAAAGACACAATATACAACTCTGTTTCTCCTCAGGCTGAGCCAATGGAGGAGGCACAGGAGCCTCCCCTGACATCAAAAGTGGACCAAAGGATATAGAGTTCTGCGGGACATAGGGGAGTAAAACAGTGCACTCACCCTGCAGGACATAGGGGACACAACAGTGCACTCACTCTGCAGGACATAGACACTGCATTAGGCCCATCTAAGATGCATTAAATATATTACAGTGGCAAAATAAGCATGTATGTTGGATATTGCTGCACTTAACAAGTATCGAACATAGTTAATGCATCACTCTCCCAGACTTTAAGCACAGCCTGCTAATTTGAGTTGGGATAATAATGTTTAATTTTGCCCTTTAATTAACTAGATCTAAACAAACACACACACACACGCACGCCCGTGCGCACACCCACACACAAACATATACACACACACGCACACACTCAAACACACACGCAAAATACTAATATTTCTAGATAGAGTGGGATAGATTCATCTGTAACGATGAGGCTACAAAACAGAAAGGTACACCTTAGCCATGAATTGGAAGGATTTGTAACTTTGGGATTAATCATAATTTTCAATGATGATGTACAGCCCTATTTATGGGAAGGCGAGTAACAGTGTGTGTACAAAAACAGGCATAACACTAAATGCAAACAAACTCATCAATTACCCATTAATGAGAGAAACTCATAAAATAATCCCCTATTGATTAAGCATTAAGCGGTAGGTAAATAAGCAAACAAAGGCAATAATATTATACGAGTGGCTGTTCATTAGCTGTAATCACATAGACTAAGACTGCATCAGGGGCCTTCCCTTTGGTCATGTTTGACTGTTTCACAGGAAGCTCCAACACGGTTTTATCTTCTTGTCTTTCGCATGGTGTTTAATCGAGAGCTCCGCTGTTCATCACCCTCTCATAACGCCAGGCAGCAGCATAAGAGGCCCGACAGTTCATCGGAAGCAGAAATGAGGTGCCTCGATCACTGGCCAATCAACACGCAATCACAGCTAATAGCTGTGAGCTCTCCATTGGCCATATGTCTTTGCCAAACACTGTGTTTAATAGGTGACACTAAATAAATTGGGCTCAGGCGAGAGAACCATCTCAGAAAACTAAAATCACATTTGATGGGAGTCATTAGCTTAGATCGTCGGCCAAATAGATCATGCTGTCACAATGTTGGCCCGCAGAACCCCTTAAATGCCATTAGCGTGGACGGCTGGATGGCAAATTGTCCACGTGCAACACCGTAACACTCTGCGGTGTAAGTTCTGGCGGGCAAAGTCAGGTATCATTAAATATAACATTGCAAACAATAGGGGTGATTAAAATAGCGATGCCACTCTGTTGTATTACTCAAACGGTTTGTTGAAAACACCAGCAGGTTAGCCACCTGCACATCCTCAGGAATGCTGCAGGCAGACTTCAACGTTCACATCGAAACCGCTGTCCATTTAGGAAGTGTTGAATGTTAGGGCTAAGGGTCCCCCAGTGGGGCTTCTGTGTCCTCCTGGGGCCCCCGGCCCCCTTGTCAGCCCGGTCTGAGACAGCACGGTGACAGTCTCCGCCAGGGGAGGGGCCTGCGACCTTTGCCTAACTAATGGCTCCCTCCACATCCGTCATGACACAAGCCTGAGCGCCGTGTTTATTGCTCTTTATTTTAAATTAAAAACACAACGCCGCACATCCATCACGGCCGTCTGTGACCTTTAGCGGCGGTGAAGGCGTGACCCCGAAGAGAAGAAGCCAACAGGTTTAGAAAGCCCTTTGAACGCGGTCCCTCTACATAGTATGACTATGAGTGCCCTTTTAGATACTTGACGTGCCGCTCCTGAGTCGTCTGCGTTTGAAGCCTTCGTCCCCCCCAAGCAACGATTGACCAAGGCTGTCAGGAAGGGCTCTCCATCAGTCATTGTAAAGCAGTCTTCATTCAAGGTGATTTGACAGCCGTCACACCATCTCCAGTAGTGAAGGTCTACACTCAAATGGGTTTCTAATCACTAATTGCATAAATGAGATGCTGCGCGCACTAGAAATTGGCTTGTATCGTTTTAGTGAGTTGTGAAAGATCTCTTCTTTATCTCTTATTGCCTGACTTTAAAGGAGTGGGAAATACACCATGTTGTACCTATTATAACTATTTACTACTTTGGGTACCGTTAGGGTTAGGGTTAGTTTCTTTTACACAATGCCCAAATAGTTCATTCAGATGCAGGTCAGCAGCTAGGGGTCTGATTACTTGCCCATGGATGCCTACAACTAGGGTAGCATGCGTTGGGATCGAACCCAGAACCTTTGGGTTGAACCGACCGGTCACATAGAAGGTTTCCTGAACCATCAGCGAATGTTATATTCTGTCATGCTGTATTGAGTGAATGTGAGTTAATCCTGGCTAAACATGGAGTGTTTGATATGAACAGCAAAGAGAGGCTTAATGTATGTTTATAATACTGATGTAATTGGTTGTAATTGGGAGCGGTGATTTCTTAATAATCCAAGAGGCTTGCTGTAGGCATCGTATTATATCATTTAACATGAGATTTCATCATTTTTTGATTTAAAGAGCCATTCGTTTTTCTTGCGGCATTCATCCTTTGCCCTACATGATACATGATATCTCTGTCTTAGCGAATGAAAAATAGTTTGGTAACTAATGGTAATCACGCAATATATCTCTATGCTTGAAATGGAAAATTGAATCTGAGAGGAAATGAGAAAAGGTAATCCTATTCTTTGACTCATTTAACGCCGGACTTTAACCTGTTCACACCTGGCAGGAGACACGGCCATTAAAAGCGCCCAGGCATTCTGGGTAATGGGGCGGAGCTCTTGGGGTAAGTGGAGGAAGCACAATGGAGGCCGAAGAGTGACTGACTTGCGGCTGTTAGCTGTTCACTCATCCCTGGATCCAACTAAAGCGTGATGAACCTTGTGTTTTTAATCAGGTCCCCCCCTCCATTCTACAAACACACATAGACACAGACACACTTATCTAACAAATATTCAACACCTTATTTTCCCGCCATTTCTTTAGTAAAGCAGCATTCAGCCTCTTCGCCCTCTTATGAATGAACAGCTCAAAGAAACAGAGAGGAATTGGTTGTCTTGTTATTAGGGATAACAAATCCTTAACAACATCCTCCGACGTGCGGAACGTCTGTCCTCTCTTTGAAGCGCGCCTGATGGATGGCTTGGATTACAGATCGTTGGAGCGGGACCAATTCAGGAAAATGGAACAGAGGAATTTTCTCTGTTTGCTTGGTTTTGATCCTGGAGCCAGCATCACATCTTACAGAGCCGGCAGAACAATGGGCCGGTAACTCAGCAGTCGGTTGAAGTGCAGGGCTGAACACCAATGCAACACAACCACCAGAAGTAGACATTAAACGGCTACCCTTAGACGTGTCTCCACTTTCCCACACATTGATGAATTTACCCGAGGAAACCAGGACATAGAATACAAGTAGAAAGGAGTGTGGTACATATTAATGAAGTGATGGAAGACAAGAATAACCATGTTCTGTGCTGTTTATTTTGCTTAGGCAGAATGTTCCATGGGGGGACTAAATAATGGATGTTTTTCATTGAATTCTGCATCTTTTACTACTAATTGCCTATTTATTGTAAGAGCACACTCAAAATTGCTTTTGTGTTTACAAGCCTATGGATCACAAGTTCCATTGAAAGAACAGGGAATTAATGTGTATATTTGAATGTTAAAACAGGTACTAACTTGTAAAGGTGTTGATATTTTTTGTGTTATTCTTGCAGTTGATGAGGGCCTTTCTAAGGCTTGGAGCATTTAAGTGAATGTAGTGAAATTAACCCTGTGAATTCATTATTCAGAAAAGCACACTTATCATTTGTCTTGGAGTACACACTCAGAGCTGCAATCAGAGATTTAGTTGAGAAGTGATTGGAAGTTCCGCAAAACTAGTTTGTTGTTTTTAATGGGAAGGTTTACTGTGTAATTATAATGGATGAAAGCTCCTACTAATATATTATAGTCACCATAATTATAATCCACTTCTTAATCAAATTGATCCAAATTGTTAAAGGTAGCACTAAAAGCTAAATAATTACTTTCAGCAAATGACACCGATATTTGCAACAAACAATTTGAACAACAATCTGCTCGTGTCATGATGAAGTCAGCGTTTCAATCTCGACCATATCGTCCTTCACATCGTCTGTGGGACACGTGACACCACTCACGTGTCCCCCTCTCAAGCCACCAACTCATATGAATATAACTCCGTCTGTCCCTGCCGCCGCCGTTAACGCATCACTAAAGAGACATCAGAGCGTCTCCGATAAGCCGGTCGCCACTAAGACCCCGCAGATAGGCCTGTCCCGTCTCCTTTCGGTGTAATCTCCCACACACCAGAGCCTGCGAGCCTGGCTGGATGAAATGGAGCGATAGCTGTCAGCTGTTATCAGCAGGGCTTCCTGCTCCGGGAGGGATGGATCCGCACTGAGGCGAGAGGATCTGGAGGGGGGGGGGGGCAGTCGCCGACCGCGACACTACCGTCTGGTCAGGGGCCGGGGACCCAGCCCTGGGAGCAGTTTACCTCTCACAATAGTGGAGCAAACATGCATATGTGTGGGAGTCACACACATATATGGATAGACGGACAGATAGACACACTCATTCATGGACAAATACACGCGCACACTGAGGGACAAACGGACACACTCATTCATGAACACACACGTCACACGTATGGACATAAACACCTAAAAAAGCAAACATTTAAACAGACCCACTCACATGCATAGATACAGATAGACATACTTATTCATGCACACACATACTCTTGTCTTGTCTGACACACACTCACAGACACAAACACACACACAGACACACAGTGAAGCCAGGTGGTCCTGTCTTCTCTTTGTCCTCTGGGCTCTATCTCTACCGTCCATCGGTGCTCTGAGCCGGCCCACAATGCACTGGGGCTGGGATTTAAACATCAGGTGACCACCTCGCTCCCAGATTCATCACGAGAGAGGATATTGAAACAGATAAATTGAAGGGAACACAGAGCAGGGGGATGCAGAGACGTGTAGGATCAAGATGGTTTGACGAACGACTCCCAGGCGGACGGACCACAGACCGGCCCACCGGGGGTCAGCAAGATTTATGGCCCTTTGACTCATTTGGATTTCCGCCTTTTCTGTCCAGACTGTTCTTATCTTGCCCGGTGGGGTGAGATTGTCCTTATTACAGGCCGGTGGATTTAAAGAAAGAGGATTCAGGCTGTAACCGGTGTACGTTGAAAGGACACACAGCTTCCTGTTTGCTACTAGTTAGTGATACAGCTCTTCTAGCTCTCCACCTTCATCCAATGCACACTTATTCTACTGTATGTTGTGCGTCCTGGCCCTTAGAAATAGTACTTAGCATTTTGTAGAGTCTTATCCGATCTAGCTTTGGAATGGGTAACCTAAGCATTGTAAATGCATGGCACGTATGAACATTGTTACTGTACTGACAGCTATATATTGCTTCTCTTTCTTCTGACAAATGTACTTATTGTAAGTCGCTTTGGATAATGGTAAATGTAAGTCCAATGCATCTTGCTTGTTGCTCAGGGGTTCTCAGGTATAGGGTAGGCTGCCGGAATCAGGGTTTCGAACCAATACGCCTTCAGCTTGAAGTCAAACATCAAAACCACATCACATGCAACATAATCTTTTTTTTTTACAAAATATTCAAGTAGGATTAATTAACGTGCCTGCAACAGCATCCTGCTCTGTAGCATTCGGGGAGGTAATTCCATTACTCTTCTGGCATGAATGTAAGAAAACACACCGTGACATCTGCGCTGTTAACATTCAGCAACGTCAGACAAGACAGACTGCCAGTTAATTTATTCTCACACTTCCACCATTTTTCAACCAGCCTTTTTCCCCCAGTCCCCGGCAGACTGATAAACAAAAGCCCCGTAATACTCCCCTTTAATGCCATGCCGTTTTAAACTAACTTATTCATGCCTTTTAAAGAGCACTACACCCAAAGATGTGATTCATTCCAAACTGCAGATACTGAAAATCCAAACGATTGCACCAAACGCGGGCTGTTATACCACCCCCATTATACTTGCAAACGAGACAAGCCGCAGTGAGGGCTGTTAAGAAATTCTCGCTTTAAGTACTGCCAGATCAACATCAGACTATTAAAGTGCAGGGAAAACTTGTAATTTAAAACCAGTGTCTTGAAAATTAACAATGTTAATTGATTCCTATTTGAATGACTGCAATGCTAAATATATAACTGCGTGAGTGTGTGTGCGCGCGCACACACACACACACACACACACACACACACACACACACACACACACACACACACACACACACACGTCAATGGTAATATTATACAGAGAAGTTTGGCGGGTCATTGAGAAGAAGCCTGCGGAGGACGGGATCAGGGTCTAAGCGTGTAGAGATTGCAGCAGAGAGGAGAGTGCTGCAGTGAGCTTCAGGAGGAGCAGATCAGCGATGCATGTTCAAAGGATGATCCATAATTTACTTGTCAAACCTACAGGGGCATGTGGACCTCTGAATGTAGGTGAATGAGCAGAGCTAGCCTCATAACCACCCCCTCTCCCACAACCTGACCTTCCTGAGAAAGGCTTGTTATTACCATGGTAAGCCCAGGGTCGGCTCACCATGGTAGCTCTGTTCCTTGTCAATGCCCTAAAATGAATGTCCGCCCCAACATGAAAAAGTATCTGTGGTACTTTAGCTATAGTCTCCTTCAATAACAAATAAAAGAATAGGTCTGTAAAGACTATAAACACACCCAAACAATGCAACAATAATAATAAAGCAAAAACAGTTTCCTGGTCTTGATCTGATTGGTTGCTTAAAAAACGTTGGCTGAAGTCTCAAAGGCAAGTTAGTAAGTTTGTTACTCGTTGTCTAGGTTTAGCTCCCGCCGGCTCCTCTGTCCTTGTGCTGGCCATTATTACATTTGGAGGGTATTGCCATAAACTACTAAAATATCTTCCGTACTCCTGCTAGTGCAACGCATGTATCAGACGGTCACTGATTTATCGACCACTGTCCACACAGAAACCTAATGTTCCTAGACCCAGATGAGGCTGGGGGATCCAACAACTCTCTCGCTCTCTCTCTGCACTTTCTCCACCTTCACTCGGTGCCGTAATCAATAACGTTATCAATAGTTATCATTGTTACGTGCTTTTTGTATGATAAAGGACAATATAATCACACAAAAAAGACAGTATCACTCTTTCAAATTATTGTATGCCTGGGAATACCAATGTTTTGTAAAAATCAGAAGAACGATTATGTTTTATCATCGCCATTCATAAGTTTGCTTTCAACCCGTATCATGCGTTAAATCTATGTAATCAGAATAATTTAAGTCAACTGCGTTATTTCTCAGTTATAACTCCAGAAACATCTCCTTAGAATCAATATGAAAAAAAAAATCTCTATCCCGTCACTCCATCCTGTCCACTGACGGCGCGACTGCATGGAATAAAACATCTGTCCAACATGTGTCAATAACATAATACTTTTATGTGACACTGTAAACACATAATCAAATGTCAATTAAATCCCAAGTGTGGAAAAACAAGCCACATACTCATCACAATCGTTATATTATTGTCCGTTCCTCTTGATGCTTTTCATGACAAATCAGGCATTAAAAAGGGGTTACGTTCAAGAACATTTTACGTGGGTGATTACAAACTGATTATCCAAGGTGATCTCGGTCAGTCTTTGTTAAGGTACAAGAAACTGGGACCCAAATGCTGAACACAGAGAGAGCGGAGACAGGGTAAAAGGTAACGGGATTTATTGGGGGAATCGTTCGGGGAGTCAGGCGAGCGGAGTCCGGTACCGGGAGGGCGATCGTGCAGGCGGGGCGAGGGGCGAGTAGTCAGGCAGGCGAGGGGTCGGAGAGCAGGCAGGATAGTCAGACAGGCGGGGATCAGGAACCGGCAGGAGAGTCAGACAGGCAGGGGTCGGAGAGCAGGCAGGATCAGTGGGTGTCAGGAATGCTGGTAGGACCGCGAGAGACTCGAGAGTAATCAAACGACGAACTGGCGTCGGCCGAATGGAGATTGCTGGCTTAAGTAGGGATATGGTGATTGGGGATAGGAGACAGGTGGGTTGCTGGAAGGAGGACCAGTTACGACCAACAGCCACTAGATGTGGGTGTTGGACCGCGTAGCGGGACGTGGCGTAACAGTCTTATTACCGTAACCCTATAAATACAGCGGTGAGCCCCGTGCGTAATGCTGCACCATGGCACTGCTGAAAGACCATGCAAATGGCAGGATTCGGAGGGAGAGGGTCTTCAGGGACCATTACGATTTATTGGTACGTAAAAATATGTATCTTTATGTCAGACCACTTCTTTTTTAATTCTGGGACTGTGCGCTCCATGCCACTGACAGAGTTCACTGCTGCAGCAACATGTTGCAACTCACTGTGCTTTTTGTTGTTAGTGATCCCAATCCCGTGACCGCCAAACCAAATTACCGGTACTGTTTGGGCCTCCACCTCACCCACACGTGTCTCCACTTCAACCTCCGTGAAATTTCGCTTTTTTGCTTTTCTCAGTCCTTCTGCCATTGTTTCCGACAAGACATAATGCTTGCATCTGAGTCTCTTTTATATGCAGATCGCATTCATGAGGTAGTTTGCATTGACCATTTATGGTTAAAAAGGGGCGTGTACAGGGCGGAACGTGAAGCTGATTCAGCTGTGCACACTTGTAGGCACTCTGTGATTTATAAAGCAAAGATTGCTTAGAGGTGTGCGTACACAGGGTGAAATAAGTCTGAATATTTTTTGGCGCACGCAAAACTTGGCTTTTGGGCGTACGTACACTTTTAGTAACGATCCCAGACACAGTTTTATAAATGAGTCCCCAGGCCTGTCATCCGTCCTGAACGTTAATAGTGTTGTATTTCTATCATGATTTAGTCATTCTTTAGTCACTAGACGCCGAATAGTCATATTTGAGGCCAAATAGCTGTGGCTTGGCTGCGTTGGTTGCAAAGGTTCATGGTTCTTATCTTAAGGTTGCATAACACTTTCAAAACACATTTAAAAACACATTTTAAAGAAACACTTAAAAAGAAACATCATGCCTTGATGTAGTTCCTCTTTCCTACTAAGGGCTCAACTAGGAAATATAGTATGCCATTTTTTTGGATTGAGAGGTCTGTCTGTCTGTCTGTCTGTCTGTCTGTCTGTCTGTCTGTCTGTCTGTCTGTCTGTCTGTCTAGAGAGAGAGAGAGAGAGAGAGAGAGAGAGAGAGAGAGAGAGAGAGAGAGAGAGATATATATATATATAATGTTCCGTTTGAAAAAGTAGTGCGTCAGTCAGATATAGAGTAGGATAATTCCCCAGTCATCGGTGGCTAAAGACAGAAGGTCCTCAGATGTACCTGCTGGGGACTTCCTGAAATTAAGCCCCCACTTTTCCTTCTCTTCTCTCTGTAGTCACATCACACCCTCCACTCATCCTGACAGTGGGAAGAGCTGTCCAGCAGTCCACGGCCCCCTCTG
>OOFH01022487.1:1273-12357 GCA_900323355.1 Merlangius merlangus
TGACTTCAGTCGCCCCCCTCCCAACCCCCCCAGTGTTGTGTTTCTATCTTTTCTACAAAGGTTTTATCCCATGTTTGTTGGTTGTTGTATAGGAACTGGGCCAACGCACAGGGGGCTCAATTTGAGGAACGACACCCAATGGCACAAATGGCAACAACAATTGTGACAATATACTCGAAATGGAAAAATGCTAAATGCAATGGTGATGTAGTGTATGTGATGATTACAACCTGTAAATAACATGCATTTTATATATTCAAGATGACATGGTTGAACACATGCAATAGCAATGCCGTAATTCACATGAAAATCAACAGTTAACAATTAAGGGATTCAAATATGAACTCAGATGATTCCTGCGTCTTATCTCGGACAGAGGTAACCTTTATGTGCCTCCCCGGCCATATTACTGCTTTCATTCACAGCTCTACCAGCAGTGATCTGGAAATGTTACTAAGTCTTGTGACTTGGTGCATATTTCAATGTTCTCGGCTTTGCAGTCTTTATACAGCAGACTGATATATTTGTGCCCAATGCCATGGACGTCATTTGGGCCAATGGAACTTGTGAGAACAGAGCGGAAATCTGTCTATAGATAGTGCACTAACGCATTTGTGTTGGTTTTTGTCTTGGGAAATGTAGGCCTAATCCATTTTGCCGATGTAAAGTCATTGCATTAATGTGATCCCTTCATCGCACATAGGGAGTGACAGCCATCCACATGGCCTCTCATACACACAGACAAAGAGAGTGAGAGAGACTGTCCTCTGAGGAAAAAAATACCACAGGGTGACACTGTCCACTTTTAGACACAGCATAGGAATTATAGCCGCCTCATGGATGTCTTTCAGTGCCTCCATTTAGAAAATGGAAAATTCCATCCTAATTTGTGTAGACAAGATGGCATTTAGAGAATATCTTGCTTCCGTGATATGAAGTATTTTTGTAGCAAAACAAGGGATTCGCAGGCTAGGAAATTTAGTTGGAATGTGATTTGGATCAACCTGGATTTTATTTACGAAACATGCTATTTAGCTTTTGAAAGCCTGTTGAAGCTTTATGTGAGAGGTTAAGTAGACTGTAATAGCCCGGAATCACTATTATATAATTGGTATATTATAAATATTTGTATTTATGCCTTGTTTTAGGGTATACACTGAGCACAGTTGGTAAAGCATTTGTCACCTGGGCAGGTACCCACCACAGCACGCGCCGTCCTCTTGGAATCTGCCACCAGAAATATTCCAAGAACTTAGTTTTGCTAGCAAACCACATTTGGATCCGTCTGGATCCAGCTCCACTCAGAGTACACCCAAACAGGAGCTTGAATTGGTCCTTAAAAGTTGAGCCAATAATTCTGTCTGAACCCAACCCAACACTGCGCCTCGATAGCTTTATATAAGCCCAAACCTGATTACAGCCTGTTTCCCTCTAAGCAGCATAAGCTACAAAAGAAGCCTATGCTAATCCTATTTCTCCTTATTCAATTTAAATGATAGGTTATAAGGCAAGAACTGTAGTTATTCTACCTTTTCTAATGTTTATTTATGAAAATTCGCTTGGGACAAATGTATAAATGAAAATAGTAAATATTTGACCAGATACAAGGTATGAAACATATCGGAGAACAGTCCATTACATCGCTATTCAACCAGGATATTCAACCGTGTTATTATACACTAAAATAAATGCGTCTTGGCACCTTTGCAGCGTTGAACCTCACAACCTTTTGCTGTCATATTTCAACCTCACTGTCACAACTTTTGAATTTTAGATAACCCACCGGTTCATTATTCTGCTTATGCACATTGTCAAAACCTTTCCCCACTGCTCCTTTTTTTTCTCTCCTGTGCAACCAAACTGATCGCATGAAGACGGCCACCTTTCAGCTCCTCAGCAGCATCCATGTTCACATTTTGCTCCAAAACATAAATTCTGACTATGGATGTTGCGTTAGTCTGTCCGGCGAGAAGAGGGTGAAGGAGGGGCTGCTGCCTGCAATGGATCTGACAGAGATACGACTCGTGTAGCAGATAGTGAACACGCTTCAATATTAAGTAAAGCCCAAACCCGATGTGAGGCTATAAATTATGTGAGAAATAAAGACCGTCCCATCAGACCTTAAGCTCGAACACAGACACACTGGTAGCCATGCCAGCCCTGCTAGAATGGACTGCTGTTGGGGCCCCGGTGGCCTCCTAGATGAGGACCTGAATGAGGATCGTTGAGCCTTAAAGGGCCACCCAGTATACCTTGGATGTGTTTCTCAGATAAAGGTCAGCACAAGGATGATGAAGATTTGGATAGAAACATAAAAATACAAAAAGACAAGGGAGAAAATGGAGGGATGAGACGAGGTCAACAGTCTTGTCTCATCCCAAGTGACAGAGAGGACCAGACTATTGTCTCCTCTTTTGATGTGGTGATGCGATGCAGCCCGATTGGCTTCTGGTGATCTGGCTGTGTGACAGACTGTGAAAGCAGCCTCGCCACAGAGACAGAAGGTAAGAGGTTAGCATTACCTGTCAGTGAACCAGCAGCATTTTATAGCTCATGATTAGCTCTCTGTGGAGGGATTTTTTTGGTTGCTGGACCGATGGACACCTGGCTTTCCTGGGTTTTATCCTAAATCCCTGTGGAAGGAAATTCATAGCGTGAAGTGGCCGTCTGGCTCCTGGTACTTTTTGGTATTATCAGTAGAACCAGGATAGGACTTACAGGCAGTGGTCCAAGCTTATGTGTGATTCTGAGGGTATCCATCTCGTATGAGGTAACCGCTACGAGGGCCATAGGTATGCCCGTTGAATAAACATTTGTTGTCATTTAGACTTGAGCCGTCTGAATGATTGCCTGTCTTTATTGTGGTGCATTGGAGCCAATGTTTAAATATTAATGCCCAAATCTTTCCCCACTATGTATGCCTGGCATGTATTCATGAGCCACGTATTCTTCATGGACACATGTCCCTTTCATGTGCTCTCTGTTCCAATTACATTTGTTGGCCGCTGTGTGAGGAGAAATGCACAGCAGTACTCGACACCAGCATCCACTCCAACACACCGTACCGCCATTGTTTTTTTCACACTTCCACTTCTTCCATGGCCCTTGCCAAACAGACTCTTACACCTTGAGTTAAACCACCAGGGCATCCCACTAGATAAACGGAGAACATTTTACATGTTGTATTGTTCTACATATAGAATCTTGCGGGGGATCCTTGATGTCGCCTGGGAATATTCTAGAACTGTACTGTCTTATGGCGTATGTTTTGTAATTCACTAGATATGCCACAGAGCAAATACATACTAGCTAGCGTTCCCTCATATTTATTTGGATGTATATACGTGTATGTGTCTGTGACTGTGTGTGTATACATATATGCACACAAATTATTTTGAGTAAAGGCTGTGTGTGTGTGCTTTTGTCAATCATAATATTGTCTATCACCTAGCTTGAGCTTAATGAAGCAATACCCTAATTATTATTTTTTTTTTCCTGAATAATTCTCCCACAGTACCCAACTTTGTAAGGCTTAGGCTGTTCGTTTATCTACAGAACTTTTGTTTGATTGTCAGTGGAAAACTGATTAACTGTGAAATTGAATAAATATATCAACTGGTGCATATCATTTATACACTCTTCATGTTTCATATCGTTCTGAGAGGGAGGTATCATATTACTCCTACCCACAAGCACGACCCTGGTGTAGTGGCTTCGCCCTCAAGCAGAACAATAGTCTCGTTAGGTCGTTGGCTGAAAGTCATCCTGTTGCTGACAGAGATACACTACATTGCGTATGTGATGTGTACTATTCAGCTTCTGTGGTCATTTTGTTGCCGGAAAGAAAGAGACAACGATGACATTGCAACGGTCTCTGTAGTTGTCCCGGTCCTGATGGAATACACAATTAGTAATCCAATCGAGAAATAAGTTTTGATTTGTATTAAATTGAGATGTCACAGAGACATTCACTGGCCGTTCCCCATACTGTTCTTTCCTAGATGCAAGAGCATTTGTATCTAGGCCTGCATTATGCATCCAGACCAAAGGAAAAGCACAAAGCAGTAGCATATATCCCCAGCATGTCTAGGGCTACACGGCTTGTCCTGATAAGCATATTTGTCCTCTAAGGTAGAAAATGGTGATAATAACCTGTCATGGGCAATATCTGTGCCTTTGTTTATCAGCCAGTGAAAGGTTCCTGCTCAGTGGAATGCTTTGGCAGTTTGCCTACAACCATTGCCCGCTGGCAGTGTAAGCTCATTGGCACTGCTGTGCCCACGTTTCAGAGCTGGGACCATAGGCCACTCAATGGCCCCCATTAAGCCTTTGCAGCACCCCATATTGGTTTATCCACCTTCATTTGCTTTTGAAAGTTACGTGGCGCTGGCTTGTTCACTGCTAATCTATGTTTGAGTCCATGAGTTCATTAGTACCAACATGTGCTTTTAAGGAAATCAGGTTCTTTGTCCAAGAGGCATTTCCCATGAAAATTAGTTAGAGTGATTGGCATTCTGAATGTCTTTTTTTGACGAAGGTTAATGTACAATCTCGTTGGCGCGCTCGCGTATAAACTCCTGGGAAGACTTTCACAAGTGTAAAGAGCAACTGTTTAATCTATAGAGTGCCCGACAACATCACAGTATAGTCAATGCTTTCACACGCACGTGTAAACATGCATGTTTGTGATGTTTCCACGATTTTGTACGGATTTATCCAGTCCTTCATCCGCCCTCCCCTTGCCTAATCCCACCCACAAGATCATTTAGAACACATTTAAATGGGAATCTCTGCTTCTTTGGGGGGACTCTAATCGCTGGCGAACACAGTGTTTGAGATTGATTTTAATGTTGCGTAGTGGCGTCCACATGCAAGTGGGACGCATCAATGCGGTTTGCTCTCTTTTAGATTCTAAATTGCACTGCAATCTCCAGCCGACACCCGTTGTGATGAATGGGAAGATGGAGCGCAGCAAGGAGCGAAGGCGTTAAAGAAAACCCAAATCCAAACTGTCATTTCTGCTGGTTACTTTCTGTGGAGGTGATTGGAGCCTCAGCTGCTTCATTTTTCTATATTAACATAGGGGGGCGGACTCAGAGCGTCTTCTCTGCCACCAGAGCTAACAGACTACCTTTACTTAGTTCTCATCGTGCTACTTTCCCACTTAATCTACATTTCCCTCTCATCCTCATCTGTTCGTGTTCTCTTCCCCCCCTGTCTATTTTTCCTTGTGTTCTGGTCTGTTGCTCTTCATCCATTACTCATTTTTTCTTCTTCCTTTGCATCACATTTATGACCCTCTTACTCACACTTCCTCTTCCTTCTACCTCTTTTTCTCCTCACCTGTCTCCCCCAGGTACAAGCTGATCCGGAGACGGGTCATCTGGCTCATAGGCCAGTGGATATCTGTGAAGTTCAAATCTGACCTTCGACCTCTACTCTACGAGGTCATACTGAGCCTGATGCAGGATCCGGACCTGGTGGTGAGTTAGACACGTGTACTGAACTCACATAACTTAAAAGACGTCTTCTGTACTTTATCCCTTATATATTTTTTAGCAATTCATGGTATGCGGTCTTGCTAAAAAACTATATTGTGACTTGACTTCAGACAGAAAACGCGTATGAAAACTGTTTGAATCAGACGACCAAAATGAATTGAACAAGGACAGCAATCATTTACTGCTCCCAGGTGTGCTGCGTCAGCTAGGACCTGATAGCTATACTGTATAGATGTTCTTCTTCGACTTTTCACTGAGTTGGCTGTTCAGTCTTGCCTGATTGCTTGTCATTAAGTCTCTCAGTATCATGTGGGCCATTTCCCTATTAGGAGAAAAGACTCCACGACAAATGTGTCTTCTGTACTTCCATGAAATTAAAAATGGGAAAGTCCGGATTGTTGATAAACCCCTCTACATTACTTGTATGTGACGTGAATCATGTACACTTGCTTAAAAAAAGAGTGGGGCTTACCTGTATCTAAAAACTTTTATTTTTAATAGCATAACCAGGAAAATACACACTGGCCGAGACCATAGATTCCATTACATGGAGTCACAGATCAAAGATGTGATTCACCTAGTACAAAATGTCGTACTAGGTACCCATGCGGTCCATGTTTACCACAGCACATCTTCCTTTCCAGCAGTTTTTGATGTCATTTATTCCACTTTTGCCAGAATCGTTTTTTAAGCTCTCCTGTTGAGTGCCATGTTTCCCTCTTTTTTCTCTCTTTGGGGTGGGTTTTGACATCCTCAGTGGGAGGAGAGAAGTTGTGTTAAGTCTTTCCTCTCAGTACCATGCTGTGATTCCACACAGCCAGCTTTGCCCCACTTTACCCTCTTCCCCCTCGTCCTTCTGTTCCCCCAACACACTCTGCTAGAGTGAGAAGTTTGCTCGGAGGCTTCTAAGGCAGATTTATTTATGTGCCATGAAAATTGCTGTATTGATGAATGGTGTACATAAGCAGTTTGACAGCTTTTATAGAAATTTGATTTTTTTGGGTGAATGGCTATAGGATATAACTTGTACTGCGATCAACCAAAGAAAATCTTGGTCGTCTGAAGTCAAATTATCAAATTATGTTAAATAACAATCTCTAGATTACCTTAATTGGCCACAGTGCAGTCTACTCTATCTAAATATCACATAAGTGATGTTTGGAGGATGTAAGTTGGTTTCAGATCCACTAATGGTCAGATTCCGAATCTGTTACGGCAAAGTTTCAAACTCTTTGTTGTCCTTTTTAAGCAAATGCTGCCACACCGACAGTGTAAATTAGTTTGTAGCCATGTTAACATTCAGTTAGTAGACTAGCAGTCATCCTTATGGTGGGTGAAGTCAAAGTTTTGAAAAACGGGGTGAGTGACCTATTGTCTTAAAAGTCTTGTAGTCTATTTGAACATTTGACTATTATAAAAGAATCTAAGGAGCCTAATATTTGTATTCATAATTAAAGGTCCCATGACATGCCACCATGTGTGGGTTGATTAGCCGTTACAAGCCATTTTGACATCTAGGTGGACACGGCCCCGTGTGATGTCATAAGGGACAGATTTCCAAAACGGCTTGTAACGACTAATCAGCCCACACCTGGTGGCATGTCATGGGACCTTTAATGTTATTTCTAACACAATATAGCCCCATCACTGAAAAAAATTATACATAGGTCTGCATATGTCCCTCCCAAAAATAGTGAATTAAGGAGTATATTTCTTCCTTGAAAAAGGAAGTCACACCAGCAACTTTCCGACCGATGACAATCGACCAACCAATCAACCAACCGACCAGAACTTGACAGCCCTTGACATAACATATCAGAGTTATAGTTAAAATATTATTTTGGGTGATAATAGTGTGTATCGTCTTGGGAAGAATACTACTTTTTTGTGCCATAATATGAACAAGAGCCACATTAATATTAAGTCCCACAAATCATACTTTAGATGTAATATCTGAAGTCGACCCATCCTTCTAAACGATATTATGTGTAAACTCCTCAGTGGTAAACAAAAACTGAGTAGTAAACTGTAAGAAAAAAGTGTCTTTAAAGTTTCAAATCAACACCACTTGGACTGGCCGTTGTATAAATCAACTGATTTAAAATCCCCTTCTGAAAGCTTTATTCACGAGCCTCAAAGTTTCCCTCTGTTAAATATTTCCCTAATGAAACACGAAAGAAAGCGTAACTCCGCCGCTGGCAGTTTGTGGTTTGTGGCCCAGGCTCTGACCGTCTCGCCTTAGATCTTCTGTAACATGGTAGGACTTGCTTGACCCAATATTACTATTAACTGAATGCTAACTATTTCGTATAAAATTGGTTTGATAGATTTGCTAGCCAATGGAATAAAACTTCAATTTTAAATCAAAGAACATATTCCCTCTTTCAAACAGATTCTAATGAATTCAGTTGTTGAGGAAGGGAACATATCAAAGATGATTTTTCTTTCAAATGAGTGCAGAATTAATATAGGATTTCTAACAAACTACGTCTTATCTATCCAGAGGTGAGGCATGAAGCTTGACTATTTTAACGGCAGTTGACATCAAGTTGAATTCAAACTTTGTCCTCATTGGACAGCGAGTGAAACAATAGAATGGCCTACACTGTTATGCATTCTCATCAGCATAGTAAACGACTCATTATTCCACCTCAGCTCTGCCCAAGGAAACCGGCGCTCAGCCCTCGACTACATCAAAGCACTTTTCTTTCCACGTTTGTCCAGAGGCGGTGGTGAACAAAGCCTTTTTCAGCTTGAGGGAGGGAGGGGTGAGGGAAAGGCTCTGGTAAATGGAGGGAAATTGAGGGACTACTCTTGGCTTGATATAGAAATGGTAGCACAAGGCTTGGGGTTTCACATTTCAGGGAAATAGTTTTTTAGTTATTTTAATCGTGCTACCCGTTTGTTTAATTATATCAGTTCATCAAAAGATGTGAATGACTTTGAAAAAAGGTTCATTGTTCTTATTCATTGTTTGCGTTTGATCATGGTGTTTTTTTAAAATACAGCCACCACACTCTTGCTCCAATATTGCAACATGTCATGTGCCATTGAGTAAATACTAAATGAAGCTAAATAAAACATGTAATCGGTGCAGTTTTTTAAAAAGAACATGTTTTTTTTGGTTTGCTTTGTTCTATGGATGCAGGTTAAAACAACAAGCGAATGTATGAAGGTTATAGATTTATAATAAATAATAAATATTCCTAATTTTTTATGCTTTCACAGGTGCGGATCGAGACTGCCACTACTTTGAAGCTCAATATCCTTTGCAAATATATCAAATTAATAACCTGTTAACTTTTTTGTTCTGATGTAGAAATCTGTATTACCTTCACCATATGTATGGGGATAAACATTTCACTTTAAATACCTTGCTGTACTCTCTAAACAGACAGACTTCACATCCACTTTACTTCCCTTAACACTTCATCACCAGTCGACGATTTTGAATTCAGGACTGAGCAATTTCTTCCAGTGAGTATTTTCACACAGTTCAATAGAGGGTAAAATAGGGAACCCTATGGGGAGTGTGTCTGTCCAGCGAGCCCCGAACATGAAGTATGTTCCCTCTGCTGCTCCTCTCTTCCCACATCTCCCACATCTCTCCGCAGTACTTGGAGTCAATCTTTGGGCTGCTCTTCCAGTTGCTACAGCAGGTGACGGAGTGCGACACAAAGATGCAGGTGTTGCATGTCATCTCCTGCGTCATCGAGAGGGTCCACATCCAGGTAAGGTTTAAAAACGGAAGGAATCCAAATGGGGATTGTCAACGAGGGGGGATGGGTCCGAGGGAACCTGGACCTCAACTTGTTTATTATCAACTTACGGGCCTCATACCAGTGCTAAACTCAATATGCTTTGAGGAAACTTGTTGACGTTGGGAAATATTTATTACTTTGTGAGAAAAATAAGGTGTGTAATTTAAATTGAATTAGTTAATAAATGACATGAAACATCGTTCATCTCCCTGGGTGGGATGAGCATTAAATGGTGTCCATCCACTATGTCGGGCACAAATCCACCAACATAAAACAAGCAATTATATAGACAAGAGACTGGCACAGTGTTTGTTTACTTGGTCCTCCTTCAGAAAACATCAATGGTTATGAAAAAGCCATCCAACTTTTGCATGAGTTCCTTTGTCAGCCTCTCAAATAGTTTAGTCTGCCTGCCCAGCCTTCGTTTTATTTATTTTGGCCTCTTCCCAGTAACTTGCTCTGATCCACTTAACTGCCATCCCATAGTTTTGACCTTCTTCTTGACCCCGTTCTGGCTCTTTTACGTTGTTTTTATAGCCTTCTTTTAAATTATCCCCAGACTCAAGTCTGTCAGAGGAAATGGCTTTCATCCTCACAAACTGTCAGTTTAGTTAGCTATCCTCTTGTCACTGGAAAACCGGCTAAACTTCCAGAAGTCAAATTAATATTTCATCTCAAGAGATTTTTTGCCCTCCCGCAACACACAGACCAGAGATAAAAGAAGGCAGCAGTGGGGAAAAGCTCAAGTGATGAAGCCATGGATGGAGCATGAGAGCAAAACAAACATGATTGCACACACACAGGGTTTATGTCCGTCTGGATGGGCTTGTTGCGCTCTGTGAGATAGTGTAGAGAAGAACTGTTTTCCACTATGCATATAAGCTCACATTTTCGTGTTGTCATTTTTTTTTTTTTACCAGTATCAGAAATTACTGTAGCAGACAACCCTTTAAATGTTATTTTTTAATAGTTGTGCTAGTTGATAATGGGTGATGATGGCCTGATAAATATACATTCATGCTACTACATAAGTGGGATAGTGTCATGTATTATAATAGTGCTCTATAACAAAAATATTACTTAATTACGCCTATTATTTTTAACTATCTCAATTGATGGTTTACAAATGTACCGTAATTTAACTGGGCTGAATTATGATGGATGAATTGCTATCATGGTGATTGCACTATATACTCCAATAATATAGGTCCTCTGGCAAGTTTCAATGTATTTTGGGGAGAACAGAGCTAATCTAATAGCTGTCGTCGTGTTACTGCATTTTTTACATATTTTGAATGGGTATTAGCATCTGCCGTAATCAATCAAAACGGGACCTAAGTAATAAATATGCTGACAACGCATCAGGGAGAATGCTTCTTACATATTTAAAGGCACCCTAATTTTCCCCAATGTGTGATGATGATGATTAGCCATTACCGGCCATTTAAAAAAAATCCTTTTACAGTTGAGAATGACCACCACGATTAATAAAGGCTCAGCAACATCATCAACATCACACCTGCTGTTAAAAGATGGGCCCTTTTAATATTCCCTCTCTTTTGAGTGGATGCTGCAAATATTCAGACGTATGCACACTGGTCCTTGGCTGCAATTAGTAGTTTGCTTGGTTAGACACTTTAGTCTGAACTTTAGTGTGTATTCAATGTGTGATTTTTGTTCTTCTCTGGATTAGATACGGCCATACGTAGGCTGTCTGGTGCAATACCTGCCTCTGCTCTGGAAACAGTCTGAGGATCATAACATGCTGCGGTGTGCCATTCTCACCACTCTCATCCACCTTGTCCAGGTAGGGACGGGGACA
>OOFH01022526.1:7395-28111 GCA_900323355.1 Merlangius merlangus
AACATTTCTACTACTCTCACACACACACGCACGGATACACAAACACACACACACACACACACACACACACACACACACACACGTCTACTATAAAATAAGTACCAACTTGGGTTTTTTTATGTACGTTATTAAAATACAGTTGATTGGTCAAAAGCACGAGGGTGTGGCAATAAGGCACCTTCTGGAAGATCTTGGCTTGGAGGTCTGAGGGCAGCTGGGAATAGATGGGCAGCACGGCCAGGGCAGGAGCACTGTCCAGGGCCTCCAGGCGCTCCAGGATCTGGTCCGACGTCACCTGCATGAACACGGACACACGCAGTCCACCACTGATCAACCACCGGTCTACTTTAAAGCACGCGTATAATCTAATAATAATAATAATAATAATAATAATAATAATGGATTGAATTTATATAGCACTTTTCTAGACACTCAAAGACGCTTTACAGTGAAGGGGGGACCTCACTAGCCATCACCAGTGTGTAGCACCCACTTGGGTTATGCACGGCAGCCAATCTGCGCCAGAACGCTCACCACACACCAGCTTGGGGTCGAGAGTGAGGGAATTAATGAGTCAGCCGATTATACAGGAGGATGATTAGGGGGCCAGATTGAATGAGCCTGGTTGGGCCAGGACACCGGGGAAACCCCTACTCTTTGCGATAAGTGCCCTGGGATCTTTTATGACCTCAGTGAGTCAGGACCACGGTTTTTCGTCTCCTCCGAAGGATGGCACCTTCCACCGCACAGTGTCCCCGTCACTGCACTGGGGCATCGGGATTGATGTTAAGGCCAGAGGGAAGAGTGACACCTATTGGCCACCACCATCCAAAACCACTTACAGGGCTTGGTATTCCCAGGCGGTCTCCCATCCAAGTACTAACCAGGCTCAACCATGCTTAGCTTCCGAGATCAGACAAGATCGGGCGTGCCCATGGTAGCAAGGCCGTCCTAATGACTGAGATTAACACGCTAGGCTTGGTGGTGTTGAATGCATTTAACAGAACCGTAGTCTGAATTTCACAGCATGCGGCAATCCTGCCTTTAAAAATTGCTTTTAGGTATCTATCATTCCGGGGCGCCTCCCTTGTAAACAAACCTCCAATTCAGTTTAGGTAAGTCAAGTTTTGGTAGACTGATCGATATGCACTTGCTCAACCAAATTCTCATTGGTCAGACAATTGTTGGTGATCGTTTGTACGGAAAAAAGCGTTTCTTAATCCATTATATTATGTTGGGAGGGAGAAATGCAGACTAATGAATTTCATTTGAGAGTGATGTGCAAGCATGTGTTATTTATTAATAAAAAATAATGTTTAAGGCTCCGTACTTTCCATTTTAATAATCATATGGTTTAATAACCTATAAGCCTTAAAAAACAGGAGGTCAAAACAGCCCCGTTTTCACAACTCTGAACTCACCCAACTTAAGGAAGACTGCTTGTTGTAACTTACTGAACATTTATTATATCCAAACTAATGAAAATATGTCAAGAGGTCGTGGGTGTGGTGGCACTTTATTAAAAAGGAAGCCAAAAAGTATGCAGGCATATCATCTGAAAACGTTAGGCCTTTTTTTATCATGCCTGCGATGCTCCATCAACTTTTGTGTTTAACGCTCGATAGGCTTCAATGTGAACCTATCAGAACTGGCAACTTAGCACGAAATCCATTGGGACCCATTATATTAAACACAGAGCAAAAACCTCAAATTGAATCTTCCCACGCGTGTTGTACATCTACTACGCGACGCGGCAATCCGTGGCTCGTCTGATGTGCGACCGGCTCTACATGATTGAAGCTCTGCAGTATCTGAGTTGGACTCAGACCAAGAGTGGATCTGAAACCCACTGACTTTCTATAAACAGCACTAAAGTGATGTTTATGCTAGCAGGTAGAGTGCACTGTGGCTGATTAAGTTAATTAAGAGATAACGTGAATATTTTTTTTTTGGTCGAATTTAATTTGGCCAAGACTTTCTTTGGTTGACTCCAGCCCTAGTTTCAATGAGCAGAGGATAGGTGTGTCGCATAAACACTGAATCAGCAAGTAGTCTCACAAATCAGAGTTTCTGTAAATATCTAGTCTGAATTTAGATATAGCATTTGAATCTCTTTCTTTACATGTTTGTTTTGACCAATCAAGGTGTTGGAGGCGGGAATCAGTTAGTGGCAAGCACAAACTTACCCAGCAGTAGTAAACTGTAAAAGTATTTTACAGTGTTGGGTTTTCAAATCAACACCTTGCAGACTGGCCACTGTAGAAATGCACTTATTTAAATCCCCTTCCTAAAGCCTCAGCCAGGTTGTCCTCGGTAGAATATCTCTTAACTAATCAGGAAACAAAGTGTACAGAAGAGCACAGAGCCACAGAACCCGGCCGTACGCCAAGAAGTTCTGCTTTACCCGACTGCTGAATCAGAAATTAATCAGCAGATGACTGGCTGCTGGTCACCATATCAGCCAATCCGAGGTTCTGCGTGTAATGTGTTGCCACTGTAGAGAGCAATCCCAAACCAATGCAATCCATGTAAGAATGGTGTTGTGATTCAGCCCTCCCTTAAGATAAGTGGCAGCAGAGTAGAAGCAGTGAGAGCGCTCACCTCAATGTCCTCCTGACCAGGCATGAAGATGAGGATGTCTCCCACCATCCCACTCAGGTGGACCTGCAGGGCTTGTTTCACCGCTGCCTCAACGTAGTCCTCTTGAGGAGTCTGCAAAAAAAGCAATACACAAAATATGATTAAAAAGAAAAATCCCATGACAATGACTTGGAAACCAAGAGTCAAAAGGGTCCTCTGAACAGCTAGACGGGGCAAACCATCAGCACAGATCTAAGCACATGGTGGGCTCTTTTGTACATATAAAAGGAGAAATAGATATTTGTTGTAAATCCTGCTCTGCATTTAGTTATGATTATAGAAATTAGATTTTCTTTTGAGGAAAGACATTACACTAAATAAAAACTAACATAGGAACTCGACTGGCATTACATTATTTTTGCGTTTAGGAATATATAACGTAACATCCATGATGGCTCCAATCGATGTGCTGAGGTTAAACAGACACAATGTACCTTGCTGAACAGGACGTCCACTGGAAAGGTTCTACCCGGAATGTGGAAAATGGGAACGTTGCCGAAGAATGCTGCAAACTTATCGGAGTCCATGGTTGCAGAGGTGACGATGAGCTTCAAGTCTGACCGCCTCGCAACCACCTTTAGAAAGGATAGAACAAAGAGGGAAGCCCAGAAATGTATGAACAAAAGCTATCAAATAGCTCTCAGAGGAAAGACATATGTTTGATTTGACCCATCATTAGCCCATCACTAGCTGCAGCACTAGTAGCATTAGCCCATCACTAGCTGCAGCCCTAGTAGCATTAGCCCATCACTAGCTGCATTAGCCCATCACTAGCTGCAGCCCTAGTAGCATTAGCCCATCACTAGCTGCAGCACAAGTAGCATTAGCCCATCACTAGCTGCAGCACAAGTAGCATTAGCCCATCACTAGCTGCCACACCTGGAGCAGTGGGAGCAGAAGTATGCATATATTTTCAATGTAACACTAACTTACTACTAAACTAACTATAAAAAAAAGCACCAAAAGTGCTAGGTCCCAGGGTCTGACCTCGCGGAGCAGGCCAAAGAGCACGTCGGTGTTGAGGGAGCGCTCGTGGGCCTCGTCCATGATGACGGCGCTGTAGTGGTCCAGGTCCGACTCCCTCAGAGACTCCCTCAGCAGGATGCCGTCCGTCATGTACTTGATCACCGTCTTCTCGGACGTGCAGTCCTCGAAGCGGATCGCATAGCCCACCTGCAGGGCAAAGGGAGGAAGACAATCAGGGTTAGCCACGACGATTGAGCTGGTTCGGTTGAAAGGCCGAACGAGGAAAGTATGGTGTGTCAGTTTGCTTAGGTTTGAGTAGAACCAGCGTGGGTTCATTTCTGATAAGATGACATGAAATGTTTTATTCATACATAAATGAGACATTATGTCCCATGGCTATCTGCATTATATAACATGATGTTGCCTTCCCATAAGCAGACAATGCTATTTTAAGTGTGTCCACTTGGTGTCAGTATAACACTGAGTGTAACTACAAAATATCACCTAAAAGGACAATCATAAATAACTGATTATAAATTATTCTTCTCAAAATTACTTTATTTGTGTGGATTCTGCCTAAGAGCATTTAGTGTGGCTGTGCCTGCCACAAATATAAAAACAATACCAGTAGCGCTACGGTCTAGGGATAAGGCATTGTGTAAACTTCTTCAATTCAGTTGTTTTTGTCCACTAACACCGTAATGAGGTGAATTGATTATGAAATTAAGCGGCAATGCATTTCCATTAATAACGTTGGTGGCGACAGCGCACTTATGCTAAATGCTCTTGGGGAGAATCGATACAAGAAAGTAACTAACCATTGTTAATGGTAACGGATATTTAACCGAAGCAAAGAGACATTAAAATAAATCTGTCTCACTTCGTCGCATAACTTATATCTTACAGACTCGTCATACACACAGACCATGTTGTATCAGGACATTCCTGTATTCCTTTTATATATTTTAATAAGACTATAGCACGTAAATCAGTCAACACCTAAAAACTGACACACTAATCCTTACAAACTCATCCATACTTAAAGTGCTTTTTTGATATTGTGTGCAATCTTTCTATTGAGCGTTTTGCATATCTTGCTGATTGTATGCTTTTCTTGGGTTTTGAGTGTGATCATCTTCCAATAGCAGACAGATTTGGCCATTTAGCAGGTACATTTTTTTTCACATATTAAACCGCTTGCAGGTAAAAAGACATATTTCTAAAAGTCAATGAGTGTGTAAATCTGACAATCAAGAAGTTTGCCCATATCATCTGATTCATCACTGAAACGGTCCAAACATGTTGCGTTGGAATAACATGGCTTCTTCCATTCCGGGCCCATTGGAAAACAGGGAACCCTACGTGATGTCTTATACTAGCACTAGTCCAAGGCCTCACCTCCGCTCCAAGGTTGCTGGATGTCTCCTCGCTGACTCTCTTGGCCACGCTCATGGCAGCCACCCTGCGAGGCTGGGTGCAGCCCACCATACCGTAGCTGGTGTAGCCGTCCTCGTGCAGATACTGGGTCAGTTGCGTGGTCTTGCCACTCCCCGTCTCCCCAACCACGATCACAATGCTGTTGTCCCTGCAGAGAGTAAAAGTGAGAGAGTGAGTTGGATCAAACCCCAGCACAAACCATGCGTGTGTGTCAATCAACAATCTTTGTCATTCCAGTCAGAATTAACCACTTCATTGTGTTTAATGTTTATTAGCGTTTTCTTTTTAAAAACAATATTTAAAACGGGTGCATTCCAACAACTAAAAAAAAAGACGCTGAAAGTCGCTGCAGAGTTGCGGCTAAGGATCTTGCCAGTACCAACCTTGCGGCCATGGGCATGCATCCAGTGGAACAGCCACATTCTATAGTTAAATATCGACATGCCTGCAACCTCACTAGGTATCCAAATTATCTATCAAATATGCCGTTGTGCTGTTCTGAGTTTTTATTTTATATCTCTCTGTACATAGCAAGAGACAAATCATGAATTATAGGAAAACTGGTAACGGCTATGACCAGTTGTTCCTCCATGGTCGCTCTGAGATTAAGTAATTTGATGTGTCTTCCTGCCCCAGCGTCAAAGTGCATCACTGGATACAATAGGAAATCTGTAGTTGCTTTGGCACGTTTGTTGGTGTGTCTTTAGCTACCCGCCGGTGTGAACGTACCATAAGACATTTTACCAATTCACTTTTTCCACGTGGATATCATCAAAATAACTGTCACAGCCATTTATCGATCGACCAACATGCAGCCGGTGTTCATCATTACCTGATGATATTTAGAAGTTGTTGTCTGACAGCAAAGATGGGCAGGTACTGCCTCTGCTCCAACAGGGTCTTGTTCTTTGCAAAATGACTGCTCGCCTCGCTTTTGTCTTTCATGTGATCTGCAAATTTCTGCTCGGTTCTGCGAAGACACGACATGGACGAAACACCAACAGCTTTGAACGACATGACACGTGTAGACATTCATCCAAACAGCTGCAGTTGAAGAACTTTTTAGGACATAAAGAATGTAATAAGTATTTACGAGAGTACAAGTTTTGGCTCACCTGTAGTCTACCTTGCCGTCCTCGCCTACTGGCTTGTCTGCTGGAGTCCCATCACCCTCCTCAGTCTTCTTGACGCCCATGATGTCTCCCAGCTTGGTTCCAGCCAGCTCCCAGTGCTTATGCTGCGCCTGGAGACCAATACACACTTTTAGAACTTTTGCCTCCCTAGGACTGTGAAATGTTGGAAGAAAATATTAAGACCCAAAACCATCACATCAAAACCAATGCAGAACATTTCAGCTTCAAATGTTCGCAAGAAATGATGCGGTGCGGTGGGAATACTGAAAAATTAAACTGTACTGTCTCCACACTTTAAGACGACTAATTTGTTCAAGTTGACATCTGCATCCTTTTTAAAGTGCATTTCCAATTATGTTAATAAATAAACAAATATGCCTAGTTACAGACGCTCTCATAGTATCTTTCTTGCCTTCTTGCGTTCCTTCTGCTCACGATGTTTACGGACGAGTTGGCTGCCCTTACGAGAGATGATGGCCATGTCAGATGTAGGGTCTTTTACAGGGATAACTGGTTCCGGCTGAAACACACAAGAATCCATACAGGTTTATAAGTCAAACATTTTACAACATCCAAGCCTTCATTGTCAATGATCTACCTTACAATCTTCGAAAACCGCACAGTTCCATTACATTGCACTGTTTTACTCCATCATTAACATTTTTCTATTTAATATATACTACATTTCATAATGGCATTCGGTTATGTTCATATAGTTTCAATCAAGATTCCTCTATGTAGATAGACTATAGTTCCTCCAGTAAACTAAATTCACCTTTTTCCCCAACCCTGATTATTTAATTTATGGATGTTGCACATTGAATGCCAAATACGCATATAAAAACTTACCAACTGTATATTGTACATGAATTCAACCAAAAAAAAAAGCCTATGTAACCACAGATTTTGGATTCTGCGAGTTTACTTTTTCTTTATATGTTTTCCATTCAGATTAATAAAAGGCCTTCAAAAGTATTAATAAACGTGTTGGATTTTAAACACAAGTGTACCTGCTTGGTGAACACTATTCTCCCATCCAAGAAGGGGGGGACCAGGTTGTGGACAAGCAAGTGAACTTTGGCAGCGTTGTCTTCCTCAAAGTCGTCATCCACCTCCAGCCTCTGTACCACCCCGCTGGTCAGCATTCGATTCGTCTCCCATCGCTCGTTATCCTGACGGAGCAGACACACTGAGATTAGATTCTACTTTCAAATATCTAGTACAATGAATTGGGATCTCTGCATTTACCCATCACAGGGAGCATAGTGGGGACATAGTCCAGGTCTACCCCTTGCAGGAATATTAGCCCAATATAGAAACCGCTGCTGATGATCTTCTGGGTGTGAAGCTACCATGCAAACCTTGCTGCCCCAAGGCATAATATGACTGACAGGCACTCAGACAAATGCCCCAACTGCAGCACACTTCTCTGTAAATTTATGACGAACAAACATTCAAACTACTAACCAGAGTAATCTATAAAACGAAAGTTTTTGTTTTGTAGCAGTTTTGGCTTCTTTTATAGGCATATAGTGGGTCTACAATGTTCTTGATCAAAGCAATTAAAAAGGCGCAGTAGGTAAGATTGAGGATCTATTCATTTAGTGTAATTTGATAGAAAAGGTGTTCGCCATGATGAAAGCCATCCGATGGCCATTAGTGAAAGAAATGTGCTGTGAGAATATCCATTTTTAGTTGACTGCTCCTACTGTGTATAAGCCAAATACATTTTTTGGACCACTCCCAGCTAATTTCTGAGCCATTAGGGCATCTTCCCCATTATTGGTTCGGAGAATCTCTTTGTTTACAACCCTCGGATCTTATCCACAGCACCTCTGAATTATTCGGATTTACCATAAACAAACCAATTGATCTAGTAAGCTTCACTCTGGGGGGCAATGAACACCACTTCCTTGCCGTTATAATTTGTTTTAGGGAGTAGACTATGTATCGTTGCAATCACAGCTTTTACTTATACTTATACTTTTACACAGCTATTATACTCTGACGTCATAGGTGATCGGTGACAGCCCTGTACCCATTGGCAGTTACCTCATTGATCTGCCGTCGCTGGGCAGATATTCGTTTCTGCGTCTGCTTCTGGAGGATCTGCTCCCTCTTCTTCACATAATCTTCAGAGGTAGCCGTCAGAGGGTTGTGGAACTCGTCGTAGCCTTCGTCCATCATGTACCAGTCTCGGTCGGCTTGCTAACAATACACGTTTTCAATAGTGAGAGAATTATTTACATCATAGCTTAAATGGACCCAGAGGGGGATATAGATTATTGACCCCCTTACCTTCTGGTCTTCCTCCCACTGTTCCTTTTCAGATTCATTGTCAAACATGATTCCTTCCTGTCCCTCTCCCTTTTTCCCTGAAACAAAGATAGAGGCTGTCAGACAGATTCAAACCTACAGGTGAACATAAATAACATTGGGTTTGTTGAATTATACCTTTTCCTTGAGACAGACGAGGGGTAGAGCCTAAATGCTTTCTATCGTTGGCCCACTCGTTATACTTGTAGGAGGGGGTTGGCAGTGGTGTGTCATCGGGGTAACGACCTCTGACCGATCTATGGAGAGAAAGCAGGATTTATTTATGACATGACCATTATTTTCTTGTTTTGTTAATGTAGCGTTTCAATCAGTCTACCCCGCCCGTATATATCGTTTACATTTTTTTTTCACACACATAAACTGTAATACTCTTATTGTGTTTAAAGACTTAAAATTTGGGATATCATTTGCGGTTGCATTTTTTTTAATCTATAATTCCATTACTGTCCTGTACTCTCTGCTGCGACAGACACATTTTCATCTGGGATTAATAAAGTTTACTCGTATTTTATCGAAATGCAAAACACTGAAAAGAAATACAAAATTGGTGGACAGAGATAAAGACGTAACAGTAGATAAGCTATCGCATATGTGGAGAAAAAGCGTTGGGTGGTGGGCTACCTGTCCCTGCGCTCGCTGTCCCTGACAGAGCGCTGGCTGCGCTCTGAGCGGTCGGAACCTTCTCTGTTGGAGGGAGCGGGAGACGGAGACTCCCACTGGGAAGAGTGCTTTGAGCTGGAGTAACCACTGTCGTCTTCCTCCCAGTTGGACCGGGATGGTGTGAAGGAATCTGAATGTGTATAAGGATAAAGCATGATGTCATTGCAGAAGCTATTGGTTTTATCACACGCTGAATGTTCTAGAAAGTGGACATTTTAAGACGTTATGAATACAGGCTACTCTTATCCCAGAGATGAGGTTTAGCAGACACATGCTACTGCATTAGGTCTGTTGAAAACCATCTGGACCGGAGCATGGGATGCAGGAAGGAAACGACACAACTCAAAGACAACAGGGCTCTCCATTGCACCATGCTACCGTTACAATGCCATCCGGATAAAGAAATTAGCTCAGACAAAAATAAAGTACCTCTTGGACGTTGTTTGGGTGTGGGTGGCTCGTCCCTCTTACTCCCTCGGCTGAGACGGTCAGACCAGCCCTCTCTCTGGGAGCGTTCGCTTCTCTCTCCACGTTCTGAGCGGCCACTGCTGCTCCCATGGCTGTGGCTACGCTCCCTCTCGTCTGAAATAGGAAATAACATTCACAATTTACCCTAGGATTAATCAAAGTACTCAAAGTAGTCAATTAGAGACATTCACCATCCAACGACTATCTTTCTACTGCTGATCAATATTAAAACATGAAAAAAAAACACAAATATACAAATAGATAATGCAACGAGGGGGTCTATCACCTCGTTCATTCCGTCTGTCCAGGTGTTTGTCTTTGCCCCTCTCTCGTTCAGGTTCTTGATCACTGTTTTTGTCCTCTTTGGAGGAAGCATGAACTCCATGTTCACGTCTATCTTTCTCCCTCTGCAGGTGTTTTTGGCGGAACTCTTCACTCACACCACCAGGGTTGGATGGTGTTTCAGAGCCGGTCACGCGATACTTGCGAATGCTGATGGAATAAGACATTAACAATTTGTTTATAATCTATAGCTTCTTTGCATGAAAAGTGATTTTTTTATTTATTTAAAACAGTGAAGATCAGGCGAAATGTTTAGCCAAACATGGACTTTAACGTCTTGTTGTCGACTTTAACACGAGCAGTAAAAAGTATGTTACATTGTAATTGGGCTGCTTCTAACACAGAATGTAGGGCAAAATGCATGTTCTTCTACCTCACTGGTATCATCAATCTAAATATGGCATTGGCCATAAAGTACCATTCATAACTGTTCATTATTACACCTGTAACCGCAGATGTACAGAGTATGTGTACAGAGTACTATGTTTGAGCAGTACCATCATATCTTGGATTAAGCCATGGCAATATTGATATTTTACTATTACAACTAAATAATGTGGAAAAGGTGCGTTAAACTGTATTGGGATTTGAGTGCAGCCTCCTACCCCTCTTTCTTTATACTAGTGTCCTTGTTATCTTCTTCATCGTCAGATCCGGAATCACTTTTCCCTTCTTCCCAGTCTGTGTAGGAGGAAACCTTGGATTTTTTATTCGTCCTGTCATCACCGGCTGAATCGAATGACTCCTTGCCCTCGCGCTCTTTTCTCTTTTGAGCTGCTAGAAGATCCAGGCCCAGGAGAGAGGTGCGTGGAGTGGGGGCCCGGAAAACATGAGGCTCGGCTGCCGCACTCTTCTTCTTTATGATCAGTCCGCCGACTTGAGCCGTTACATCACTGCCTTCAAGCCTGTGCATCGACACATCATCATCCATTATCTGAGAAAAAAATAAATAATGCCGTGTGTTAATAATGGATTCATACTATTTGAGCCTCATCTATTTTGGTGCATCTGAATCTTGTTTTGGGAGCCTGCGTGAAAGGCGAAAAGGAGTTGCACTGTTAAGTTAACTGTTAACCTGCCATACCTAGCTCTACAGAACAGGCCGTATATTTGGTATTTTCTACGTTGACGAAACATAACGTGAGGTATTTAAAGCCTAATAACATGTGACACGATGAACATTTTCATACCTCTATCGGTTAGCTAACTCCGAATAGCAGGACCGACGAGCAGGCGGCTGTTGTGATTAGCGCCTGTTAGCGGTCCACGCAGTTGCATAAACGTCCGGATCCCAATTCCGACAGCTGGTCACCAATAAATTACAATATAAATACAATAAAATGTGAGCATGAGATGAAATCAGTATATTACATCCGAAAATGAGTCGCACAGAGCACGTAAATGTTTACATCCACGACGGCTGCCATTGCAATCCCAGAATTCAACGACTTTGTACTTCTTCTCTACTCTGAGGTTTTCAGTTGTACCATATAAGCGCACTACCGCCCCCTATCGGCATGTGCCCATGGAACTTCGGACGTCTTCTAGGTTCATACGTTCAATAGAAAAAACAATACTTTCTGAATCCAAATTGAATATACTAACAGTATACTAACAGTGTTCCAGTGGTCAGAGTTGCCATTATTCGTATACTTATTACTTGATCAATTCTTGCTCAATCTCCAATGAGATTAATTATACTTTACTTATAGAGTACTTTTTTTGTGTTTGCAGATAATTTAATCTGAAATTATGGGTATAAAAAAAGGACACACACACACAATCACATTTGTTTGAAGCCAGCGTTTAAATGTAAGAAGTGCCTCCAGTAAATCAAGGGTCATGACTTTGACATAATATATACATATTGAGAAACCCCTTCTGGCCTCATCGCAGGTTTAGCGCCTTAGCTCCAACAGGATAAACCAGTATTCACAGCAGGGAGGATTCCATAGCCACTCGCTCCCCTCCTTAACCCCTGATGATGACATTAATGATGTTATACAAGTACCATTGTGACCTGTTGTTAGAAAACACTGTTATGTAACTGTTTCTGTAATGCAAAGCCGAGGAATACAGTAGGCCTACATCAAACTGCATTGAGTGATCACATAATAATATAAATTAACCGCTTTTATCCCCTTTACATTATGGAAGACCCAATACAATCCAGCTGCATATCCAATTTCATTTCAATTACAATTTTCAAAAACAGTAACTATTTTATTTAAAAAAAAAAATGCGATTCATAAAATAAACCCACAAAACATAATTGCATTTTCTGGAATTACAAGGTAGATAATTTCTGAATTACGTTATTATTCAGATCTTAACAAACTCATTCCCTTTCTGTCTCCCGGTTATGTCTCGTGATCGTCGAAAAGCTTCCAATTGGTTACCTCCCCAGGCAGCTGAGTCCCATTGGTCAAGGTATAATAACATTAGTTTGTTTGATTGGTTAAGAAACACACGAAGCCTATTCGTCTATCACGCTTCTGTGTGCAGTCGGCTGAATTGTTGGCAGTTTAGCATAGTAAGCCGGAGACGATTAGTTTATATATCGCGTTTCTGTAGCTGACGGAAGGCATTTGTAGCAGTGCATCTTTATTGACCTCTGATAACCATTCTGGTAACGCTAACGCTTCGTAAAGTAGACGGAGACGTCGGTTATTATTTCCAGGCTAATACTAGCATACTCTTAACAATACACTGCAACTTCAGAATGGGTGAGGTAATCAAGAACTCCAACACGGAAGATGTTACAGAAACGTTGGTTAACAGTGTAAAATATTACACACTGGAAGAAATAACAGCGCACAATACGAGCAAGGACACTTGGCTTATCATTCACGATAAAGTCTATGACGTTTCAAGTTTCCTCGAGGAGGTAAGACGTGTTTTGTGTTGATTTAGATACGTTTGCTAGCTAAAACAGTGCCGCTAATAATAATACCCCCAGGGAAAACTGCCATCTAATACCGTACCCTTTTTTAATAACATTGTTCAACGTTACTATTTTGTATCAATTGGTCAGCGTTGGAATACCAGTTCAAGGGCAATGTTTCTAATAACTATCTAGCATCCTGGAGGCGAGGAGGTGTTGCTAGAACAGGCCGGCGCCGATGCAACGGAGAGCTTCGAGGATGTGGGACACTCTATAGATGCGAGAGAGATTCTTCTGCAGTACTTCATTGGGGAGCTTCATATGGTAAGTTATTGCTTAAGACATGAAATAATTCCCGTTGGTTTTGTGTCTGTAAACAAGAAATGGCATATGCCATGCAAACCAAGCAGATTAAAGCAATTAATTAAATGCCTACATTTCTACATGTCAGCAACCCTTTTTGTTGTCTTATCTATTTATATGTAAAGGGAAGAATGTTTTTGCCATTCATTCAGTTCTATATTGCTGGTTTGAGTTACAGCTGGGTAATTCAACAATATTGATTTTATTTTGAATTCTTCCTCTAGGACGACAGGGGGAAAAATAACTCGAAGGTAAGCTCCATGAGATGCACATTCATTAAACACTGTAAACATCCACTTCTCTGTACATCTGAAACAATACATTGTAACAACCAAAACCATGCTTGATGACACATGTTGATAAGTCTGTGTATTCTCCTCACTAGGAGATCTATGTCAGTGCTTCTGGAGAGTCGAGGTCAGTTAATGAATGAGAATGCAGCATTATTTGCATTATAGAATGCAGGTATTATGGTTCCCATTGTATATACTTTTATCTGATTTCTGTTTCACTTTTTTTTCCAGCTCATGGACCACATGGATGATTCCGGCTGTTGCTGCACTTGCTGTGGGTCTTGTGTATCGTTACTATATGCTGGAGCACAAGTCCTCTTGATTTCAGGAATTTAGCACCTTCTGTTCGTCTGGAGGCCATGGCATGTTGGACCAAATGCACACATTTATGTCAGTCTTTTGTAGAGAGAAAGGGGAGGCATCCTTACCGCTCCTGCTCTTCAGAAAACTCAAAATGGACAGCTGAGGGAAGGCTTTTAAATTGTATGTCCATGAAACTGTATTTCCATTATGCCTTTTGGTTAGGATTCATAAACATTACCGTTGTCGTGTGTTCGACAAAATCCTATATGTCAATTTCACGGTCACATGCTTTTTTTTTTTTTTTTAAATACAGTGCTATATACGTACTCTGCTTTATGCAGATGATACACAGCAGCTTATTGATGCAAATGCAACAACATGGAAAAACTGGTTTGAATCGTTTATTTTGCAATCTTCTGTTCAGTCGGTGGTCACTATTGGGAAAACCTGCTTGTTAATGCAAATATCTATTCCGCTAATCATGTGACCGCAACTCAATGCATAAAAGCATGCTTGTCATATTTTTTTGGATTCAGTTGTTGGAGATCCATGATACACAAGACAAATGTGACGTGTTGGGTGGTTTGATCATCTTAAACTACTGATCAGATGTTCATGCATACGACTCTAGGAAATGGATACATTACTTTTTGTGACTTGTCAGTTTTTAAACATGAGTTCAGTGTGCGCTAGTGCCTCTGCAGTCTCCAGATCTCATTTCACTGGAGCACTATAAGGATGTATTGGACCTGCTGATTCGCAATGTGGCTGGCGATGGATCCCACCAAGAAAGGTGTACATATGGTTGTCATTGAGCGTATATATTAACAACTAATGTAACGTAATTGAGTTAATGAGTAATCTATTCTTCGAAAGCTTTGTTCTGATGCTGGGCAAATTTCCATTGACATTTAATGCATTATGGTTTAGAAGTACACAACCATTTTATCGTTTGTGTTGTACATCAGGTGTATTGATGTGTATTTGGAGATCTAATGATTTAACAATGTTATTGATAATTTAATAATTTATACCATAACCTGCCTTCCGCATATGTAGACATCTCTAAATGTTATGTATCAAGGTATTTATTTGGTGAATAATTAAATGCATTTTTCTATCACATCAACTGTAGTCATATGAAAGTTTAAAAAATATAAGTATACGACAAAACTATTCTCAAAGATCTATTGGTGTAACAGCAGTTGCCCACATGCTGTATTTAAACAGGGATTTTTACTCTTGGATGAACTTTTGAATCATTTTCTTTTCTGGTTAAGCTAACATTTAGCTCCATGGGGTTGAGATTTTCATTTGTCATGACATTTATTTGAATTGCATTTGCATATTCTAGGTTATGTTCTATAGCCTACTTGTATAAAGCTAGTCATAATATGGAGTTCTAATCCATCCATTTCGTCATTATGGGAGCATGTCGTCCATGAAATCCCTATTTACAATGTTCATGTCTATATAGTCCAACTTTAAAATTGATCTTGAAGCATGTTTGGTCTCAAATTATGGAATCTACAGATATTTTACTATTTCTGTTTTAACATGACAGAATTAGGAATACTGCAGGAAGGCATTCACTCATCTCCGAACAAGGAATGTAGAACAGTTGCATGCCGTTCATTGAAAACATTGCATGTGGACAGAATTATGTGTTATAAGGGCGTTTGTTGAAGGATATTCACTTTTCTCCATGAAGTGGGCATTTTTAAATGGATCTTTTGATGCTTAATTTTGCGCACAGATTTGTCACAAATACAATATGCAATGTTCACTTAAGTGATTTAGTCTTATAGGTTGTAACTTCTGAAAAAGTGACATTGACAACACTGCTGTACACCTTAACCTCCATTCAAAAGTTTTCTATAATCTCGGAAACCATGGTACGTTTATCCACAGTAATCTTTCGTTAAATACCATAACATTTTACCAGTCTTGCAATTGGTACATTTATTTCAGAATACATACGTAACAAGACAATGCTCTTGGTTTACCAACTATATTATTAAACACCTTTTAAAAAATGTTAAAGAATTAATCATGATAATAGATAGAAATTAAAGTAATTTTTACGGAGGTCTCACTCTTGCCGGATTGCTACTTTTTTTTTCCAAAAAGTATAGGTGATGGAAAACGTTCATTCTTCATTCAGAAATGTTATAACATGCAGTATAACATGCAGTGAAGCCTCTAATTGCATGCCATTGTATAATAGTAAAGTCAGACAAAAGTCAATATCAAGGAAATTAGGAGATAAAGAAGACATTAATATCTAAGCCAGTAACATGTTCACATCATCAAATCAGGATAGGAGTGAGAAACAGCAGAGAAGAGAGATTCTGAGTATTCAGTTGGATGCAATATGCAGCCTCACCGCTAGATGCCACTAAATCCTGCACACTGCACCTTTTACAGTGTGGTTAGGGTGTTCAGGAAGTTCTTTTGACCCAATTATAAATGAATGTACATTAACATCGAAGCAATAGAGAAAACTTCAGGTTAGTAAGTGAAAGAAAATAGTGTGGTGCATCTGCCTCACATATCTTGGTTGTAAACCCATACAGGTGGCAAACTAAGCAATGCCTACAACAATGCTACCTGCAGCTCATGTGCAGAACATCAATTGCTATGTCATAAACTCTTTTATGACATAGCAATTGCAAGTTATTTGTCTAGAAATCCTACCCAAATTGTAACCGCCAACAGTTCAAACTAAATGTACATAGTCTGATATTCATCTGAATGAAAAGAGCACAAGGCCAATTCTGTGCTAATATATGCAAAAGAGGCAAATATTAGCGATCTAATCATGGAACACATAAGAAAAAACATTGAGAACAGAAGCTAAAAGCAGCTCCTCCCTCCATACAACCCGCTGCCCCCTCTTGATTCAGCTTTCTCAAGCAAGCTTTTCTTCCTCACCATGGCAAAGAGGGTGGGCTGAGATTCCTCAAGGGTCTCCAGGAACAGCGGTTCAGAATTTAGTGCCTCTCTAAATGGCTCTGGTGGAAACTTAAAGGGGACATATTATACCAACAGGTGTGAGTGTGATTAGCAGTTACAAGCCGTTTTGAAAATCTGCGTCTTCTGACATCACTACTTGGCGTATCCACCTAGATGTGTGCTGGATAGATCGGTCTACCAGCCTACCCAGTGGACTGAAGCAAACGTTGCTGATTTATCCAGCTCACATCTAGGTGGACACGCCAAATGATGATCTGCGTCAGAAGGCGCAGATTTTCAGTGGCATAATATGTCACCTTAAGTAGCGGATGAGTGCTGCATCGGAAGACCTCAACTGTGTTCTCGAGTCGGGGTCCGAACATGCATTGAACCAGGGATTTGTCGTTTTTTATACTGCATCCTCGGCACTTGGCATGGATGACAGTAATCTTTTAATTCCCTTTCTATGAGAAAGGGGCTCTGAATGTAGTGAACATGGAATTAGAGCCCTTTGCCAGACTTTTGCTCCATGAGACCTAGAGTATATGTCAGCATGCTTGATTGACCTGGGTGAAGGACTGTGGGTGGAGGACAGAGTTTGCCTTTCCTCTTTTGCAATGGAGTTATAGTGGAAAGTGCTATGGGTAGGAGAGGCGCAATGGGGCCTCTCTCTGTGTTGATGAGATGAGATGAGAGCAACCGCGGCTTGTCCCTTCCGCCCATCCGTGGGGGCAGGAGTTTGAACCACTAAGTTAGTTTAGGAGCCTCTTCCCAATGGTTAATAGTGCCCCCTGTCCTGTCGGTGGAAGGTGGTCTGCTTGGTCTTGGGCCAGCACCCGATGTTCTAGACGTGGCAGCCGAACTCTGACAAGGAGACGACAGAGGTTGGCAACCGAGCCTGTTTAAGCTGAGGGTCAACCCTCATACATGCAGGAGAGGAAGGAATGAGCTGACTGCAGTCTGACATGTTGGCAAGACCTGAGCATCATACAAGTGCAGTAGGTGGTGCATGTATAGGCTGCTGTTAGTGGTACACGTAATTCCTTGAGTACAAATGCAATATATATACAAGCTAGATGGAAGCCGATTTCATAACACACTATAGTAGACCTATTCAACACATTTCTACTTAGAAGTTATAGTTGTAGGGACAATGTTTTGGATTAGCATTACCCAGCAGTCATCATTAAGTCAGAACTCAAAAGTAACAATTTTCAAGTTATTTTAAGATATGCATGTTGAGTATAGTTCTACAATCTCATTATAAGGGTAGAGAGGGAAGGACAACTCTCCTGTTAATAAAACAATACACAAGGTGGCAGCAAAACCTCAACGTCATCCCATGTCTTTTTTGTATTTACATTTTTTTATAATGGTTAAACATATTATCCACATTGCTCATCTGCACCCACTCCATTGCATTCATCAAGTAATTCAACATTGTATATCTCCCGGGTTCTTCCACCAGAGCTCATTAACAAACAATGCCTTCACACGTCAGGGAATAAATTATGCTCACAAAAGAAAAAGTGTTTGTGTGGGATACTGATAACTCCTAAACAGAGATAGAGTGTGTTTGTATAATTTATGCTAGTTCTGGTGCAAGCACTTTTCTCTAAAAAGGGCTTCCATAAAGATCATGGTAAGGGTCATCTTAAGGGAAACTGGCTGTGTGAGGTAGTGAGTGGAATATTTGCAACAATCTGACATGTTGTCAGGTTTCAACAGTAATGTTTAAATGTATAAAAATGTCAATTGAATGCAATGACTATTGTAGTTAAGAATAAGCCATCACATATTTCCTCAAACCTGACCCAATGAGAGGAGTTGAAATTATCCAATATATGCACCAATTTTTCCTTTCTTCCTTTCAGCTTAGACAGCTTTGCTATTGATGGAAAGAAAATTAACGATTAACATAACATACCATGCTTATTTTCTCCTAAAGTCAGGCTCGTTTGGACAGCCACATCTACAGGTCATCTCAAGGAGACTATTGGCTTCTAATGCACAACACTTCAGTGTCCTGGGAGACCCCACTGAAAACCTCAACCACATGGAAAATCACTTACTGTTGCTCTAGGACAAAATACAGCTGGTAGCTAACGAGTCTGTGGATAGTTACACATGGCACATACAGTATTAATTGAGCACTGCCTTGTGGTGATGGGAGACTCCATTGGGGGGGGCGGGGGGTAGATTAAGAATAAATTAATATATATATATAAATTAATATTAATACAATTGATGGTTCATACATGGTATTAGAGGGGCCACAACAGCCATGCTGTTTTATTGTCTAGGATCCCTGCAACGTATGCTGTCTATCGAGGGAGTTATTCACATAATGTGCTGTCAGAGCACTATCCTTATAAAGCCTCGGGGCATCCCAGCATGTGGCATCGCTGCACACCACACTTCAACTGGTTAGAGGGCCAAGGATGGAGCTCACACCAATCCTGTTAATCGTAGAGGTTAAAGTCGAGGAAACTGTGTGCTCTCTTTAGTAAACAGTGACGTTCGCACAGGCTACCGAACTAAAAGTTAACTTTCCACTTGGACAGTTTCATAACCCTGATATTGTCATACAGTACCGGCAATTAACACATTCCAATACTAGAAATCCAAAGCAGCTGCCTTCCTTATCTGGTAAAGTCTGAAAATGATTTTAAATGAAGATATATTTGCAAAAAGCTTTATTTCAAATAGTTCATAATTAGGCACATGTCAAAAGTATACTTTAATTATTTTATTTTTAATCATTACATACAAGTAATTAATTTACAGAATTTCTAATTAATATGATTTAGTAAAAGTTGCATATGTAAATATACTCAATACAATTTATAGAAGTGCAAAAGTGGCAGAATACTATATGCCAGCTTTTATACTTGGCTTAGCTGACACATACTAAAATTTTGAATAAAACATTTGCATCTTTTCTGTCTAGGTAAATGGCAAACAATGCAACTCCATAAGGGACGTTGACAAAAAAATAATGCCTATGTACACATGACCTAAACCAGATTTTACCATAACAAAAAAAAACGAAGTCAGCCACTAGCCAATTGATGTCATAACATAACGTAACGGCAGACAGATTATAGGCTTAACATTTGCAAATCATGAGCTTCGGCCTGAGAAATTACCACAACATAAGGTTATCTCTTACAGGCACATAGTGGGTGACCTTTCTCTATTAGCTGCTAATTACATTTCCCATTTTGATTATAGTGTAATGTATTGCCTTAAAAGGTTGCCACAGATGTTATATGTCAAGGTCTTTGAACGACAAAGCTTGAATGTATGAACAGGTAGACTGCCTCACACTTTTAAAATTGATGAAGTAATATCTCGGAATGAAGTTAATAACTAAATGTATTTCATGCATGTTTAGGATGAATATACCTTTTAGCTTCATGAATTCCCATTGAATATCAGTATTTTTAAATCAATTTAGTGATTACTTTAACACAAGGCACACGCATAAAAAAGTAAATGCCCAACAATATTAAAACATTGAGTAAGTGCCTGCATGCATAGGTCATAAGAGAAATGATTGAGCAGGGACGATTTAAATAAAGATAGTTTATCTAAAACGAAGACTAAAATGTGTCTTAAAAGCCTACCTTAACAGTGCATAGAATCTTGATAACACTGTGCATTGGTAAAACAAAATATATAAAACTCACTGTCTATGCCTCCTGCTCAACAGTTGTTACGATTGATTTAAAAAAGAAAAGGAAAGAAAATAAACTACACAGAAAATAAATATAATTTGATGTCTGACGTGTGATGGATATTGTAAAGCTTTGCCTTCACATCGGATAGTATGAAGCTGTTCATATTCTTCATTGCAAATGTGTACCTGTAAAGCATAGTTTTCCACCTGGTGGCTATCTGTCTGATCGACCACAAATGACAGTACAAAAGGC
>OOFH01022637.1:1095-16125 GCA_900323355.1 Merlangius merlangus
TGCGGGGGGGGGGGGGGGGGGGTGTTGAGGTGAGAGACCAGTGACCTCAGGTCAAGGCTTCAAAGATTTTAAGGTTCGGTCCGTAAACCCTCCCAGGAAAGTATGCTTTTCGAGAATTGTTGCTCATTACATTCCCATAACGATATCTTCTTTGTGTGTGTCTGTGTGTGAATCAGAGATGGAAATTTTAACTTTTTTGCCCACCAGCCACTGTGGCAGGTAGATTTAAAAATCTACCAGCCACTCATCTTTATTACCAGCCACTTTTTATACGCTATATATTTTTTAATATATGCATACATTTTAAACAATATAATAGTAACAATAGATACGAAAAGTGATTTTCATACAATTATTTTCCATCAGAAGTGATTTTTACTGAGTTGAGAATGTTACACTCTTACCGCATTATGATAAACAATACACATGTATCTGCCATGTTAAGTCATGTTTATTTCAAAGGTGTTACGATGACAAGTTTGGGGATAATTCATCTATACAAAGTATTTTCAATAAAAAACAAATTGACATATTAACAATAAAACAACATGTATGGCTACACCATCATAAGTCAATAGGAACATTTGTTTTTCTATATTTACATGTGACTGCATACATTACAAATGTGTCCTGGACACACACATTTGTGTGTGTCACACACACGGATCTGACTGGGGATAGGATAGGTTAATTCACTTGAGGTGGTAAACAGGTTGTTGTTTATTCTCTTGCCAGAAGGACTATCTAGACTAGGCTACTTATGTTTATGAATTTATTTATTTTATTTTTTATTTTTTTCCCAACGATCATATTCGGGGCTAATTAAATAACATCCGAGGCTTTAGCCCGGAATAAAACAGCATAGTGACGCCACTTGATAAAAGGCCAGGTTTTTGCAACATCTTACTTGAATAACCTGTAGAAGCAGCTCAAGCTGCAAGACTTAGTTACTCTCAGTGAATTTAAAGCTGTTGTAAAAAGTTGGATGTCGGACTCCATTGGAAAATTTTAGTCAATGATCTAAATGTATTATTACTTTTGCACTTAGTATTGAACTTGTAGGCCTACTTTGTCTTGTCTTTAATGTTGCAACTGTGTAGCCTACTGCTGTCCATCTTGGCCAGTCTCTCTTGTAAAATATATTTTAATCTCAATGAAACTCTGGTGAGACCTGGTTAAATAAAGGATATAATAATATAATAATTGTTCCCATGCTTCGGCAATGAGTTGTAACTGGTCATTTAAAAATGGCGCAACATTTTGAGGAGAGAATCTGCGGGTTGGTGAGGGTTGTCACATGCCGCCGCTGCCTAGGCCTACACTTTTTGTACTTTTTTTTTGCCGATTTCAGATGACACAAAGCAAAATCATCTCTACAGATGCCATGTTTGCGATTTGCCGGTAATATGTGACACGATAGTCACTGCCCTCTAGAGGATGTATTGTGTAACATCCATAACAACGCTGAAACCGGACGGAGGTTGTACCGGAGACAACGTTTGGTACGGACGGACGAATTTCATCCGGACCTGAAACCTCATATTTCTGTGTCTGATGTTCATATTCGTGCCACGCGGTGTCGCCATATCGCCGTATTCCGAAAAATATGGGCGTTGCCATCTTTTTCCGGATGTGACCTCAGAACCACGTGAATCAAGAAAATTGCAGCAAAACATTAGTTGTCATTAGCAATTGAGCTAGAAAAGATAATACGGGTTCAGTTCAGTTTTAGGGCGACATGGAGAAATAAGACAAAATATATAAACCAAGGTAACCCGTGTGCGATGCTTGCGTGTGAAAGGCTGAACGGTGCTGGTGTTAGTCACGTCTCAACCTATCTGTGAACCCCACCAGCTAGCTAGCAGCATCAATGTTTAAAGTATACAACCGTTATGTCTTCATAAACTGTCGATGACGACATATATACAGTCCTCAGTGCTGCTGCAAAGCTGTGTTGTAGCTGCACTTCCTTGATCAATGTGAAATATAAACGAAATAAACGCTAGATGGTGTGTTGCATACTGGTATTTGACCCAGTCTGCTCAGTGGATGTGTACTAGGATTGCATTGTTTTTCTTAATACGAATCTCCGCTTTTTCCTCCTTCAGTGTCGAGTGATGTTCAGACTGCAACCCTAAACATGCACAGTCGTCTACAGGAACTGAAGAAGGAAGAGGAGACTCTGCTCAAGATCAAAGTCATGTTGCAGGACCAGCTAAATCGGCTGAAGGTAAATGGAATAGTCTGGGATTGTATTAATATTAATGATTTGGCAATACAATAATCTGTATTTGTTGTTTATGTTTCTATTGTATACCCACATTCATAATCTGGTCTCCCTGTGTTTAAGTTTGAAGAAGGAGCCCTGAAATCTATCATTAATGGGAAGCTAGACGATGGAACTGCGTCCCCCATATCCCTGGAACCTGAGGTAAAGTGCTTTTAAGAGGAGAGAGCTATAAAAATAATATATTTAACATACTTTTAGTTTCTGTATCAAACACATGTTTTATTCTATGGATAAATTGTGTATTGTTGTCTTTCTGTGAAAGTGCTGTGAAAGTACAGTTATTCTAAAGCCATAGTTAAACTAGGGCTTTATCTATGGTTGGGTTTGTGTGTGTGTATGTAGGCAATGTCCTCATCAGTTCCAGAAGGGTGATGTTGGACTCATTTATTGTTTTTTCCATGAATATTCAGGTTCAGGTCAACCCTGATGATGCAAGCGAGATCAATCAAACCAAACTCCTCCTGAGTGCTCCTATGGATTACGATGAGGAGGAGGAGGAGGATGAAGACGATGAGGACGATGAAGACGACGATGAAGAAGATGGTGATGAGGACAATGATCTAGAATTTGCGCCTGAGGAGGATTACGAAGAATAGGAAGAAGATGAATAATATGCTAAACTGTCGGTCAGTATTCTAGTGGTGTTTATGCCATTGACAGACGTAGGGTAAAGTTTTGGTCTGTTGACCTGTTTTGTATCTCACATGAGTCATAATATTTATTTCAGTGGTAAGGATGAACATTTATTGACATTTTGGTATTGAGTGGAGTATGTAGATGATGCATTTGACCTTTTAAAATGTGTTATGCTTTGGTAAATTGTCTCACTGTTGCAATATACCTTGTTAGTTTTCTGTTTCTGTTGTATATGTGTGGGCAGAGGGCACCAGTGAAAAGAACTGTGGATGTGGGTTACTTTGAGCATGAGAGCATATGGCTGGGCCATATAAGAATGCAGACAATCTGCGTTATGTAATTAGAGAAATAATAAGCACAAAATAAAATGTTTTGACTGAACTTCCAATTTGTACTCCTTAACCCATCAGCTCACATCTTAAGCTATAGATGGCTAGAAATAAACGTCTTTCCATGGGACCAAGACAATACAGTTGTGTCGTTTGTGTCCTAACCTGACCTATGCATTTGCTTGTACCAAATAGGTAATGCAGTGCAGACAGTTTCCATTCAGCATTTTCTAAACAGCTAAAACAATGGAGAGAGGGACACAATGGAACCTGCTTTCACACCAATGAGCAGCAGAACCGGAGGCAGGCTGCCACAGCAAATGGCATACAGCAGGGAAATTACAGATTCATATACCTTCTGCATGATCCACTACTGCTACAGTGGCGCTTGGCTTAGTCCAGGGACTTAGGGCATTCTCGGGTTCCTGAACACCTTTCTAAGGCACACAGGTAATTCAAATGATACATTTTAATGTAATACCGCTGCAACATGTTTAATTAAGATTGATTTAATGGCTGCAAAATTGGTATGGTTATTCAACTGGAATGGAGGCTGCTTGTAGGTTAACGGTAATCAGTGTTTAAATAATCTGGTAATATTGAATCAGTCTGCAAGTCTGCAACCTAATAAATAAAGGATGCCGTAGGTTACAGACGTGGGTCCGCAAAGATAATTACATGTCATATTACCCATTCAAAGATAGTGGTAATGCGGATAATATGACTATATACATATGCAGGGTAATTGCTCAACTACATGGCCTATTATACTGACGAAACAGTTTTATGTAATCCAAAATCTGAAATAATCATTAGCTAGAGGCTTTTCCATTTGAAATGTAACAAATCAATCACCTTTCCTTTTCAGTCCATGGCAATAGCTTTTTAATTGTTACATAACATTGAGTTACTCATGCTCTATAAATTAAATGTATTATTATCATTATTATTAATGCATTGTACTGAAATCCAAATAGCAAATGCAAACTGTCAGAGATAATAAACTAGAATAGGCCTTATAATACAAATACTGTTATTGTTTATCTAAATACATTTTAATGAAGAGATTTGTGAAGGCATGGACTAAACAAAATAAAAGCAAACCTTTCTGCTAGAGGTGAGTTCAGATCATTTGCTTGCATACCTGACTTAGACGACACAAAATAGCCATCAAGCAATGGCTTTGTAATTTGTACCAAAGAAGGTCACGGAGGGACCTGATGTGCGTGCAGCCAATGCAATTCACAAAGTAGCCTACTTAGAGGCCGGCAGCCCAAATATAATTGTGTTTGTGTTTTGTCATATCTATCAACTCTTCGTACAGTCACTCTGCTTACAAAGGTGAAACTATGTTTTGTAAAGGACACGTCCACCTCAGCAAAATGTGCTCACACTCGGTTGAGCCTGTACAGGGTTATTTGGCTCTGCACGAGGGACATGGGCTCCCCTTTGATCAAGCTCCCTTTCATCGCTCCTGACGACCTTCTCTGTATTGTAATTAACTATCGCAGTTCGAGGGTTATCTGTCCTACAACAACGCTCCACATACATTCTCATATATTATAGTCGTTTCAGTGGTACGATCGAGACAAGATTAAATAATTTGTATTGATGAAATAATTACTGATGATAATTGGATGGTGATTTATTTTCCTGCTAAAGTCTGTGAGTGACTGTAGTGGATCGAGGCGGTAGTTGTGCGGCCGGACCAGGGATACGATGCTGCCCCGTTGTGCAGCCCCGGTGTGCCATGTGCTTCTGTTGGTGCTGTGTTTGTCTGCGGCTGAGGACTTCGACTGGACAAAGAACGACCGCAGCAGCTCCTTCTATTACGGCACTTTTCCAACTGGTATAACTTTACTACACCCATAATGTGAACCACAATATGTAGGGGTTGGTGTTTGCATGTAAATGTGTATCGGGTGGATTTTAGTGTTGGTAAAAAAGTTCAATTTTCCAGGATTTTCGTGGGGCGCCGGCAGTTCGGCCTATCAAACAGAAGGAGCTTGGGATAAAGATGGAAAAGGGCTGAGCATCTGGGACGTGTTCTCCCATAAGAAAGGGCGAGTGCTACGCAATGACACCGGAGACTCGTCTGGCGAAGGCTACTACAAAGTCAAGGTGTGGACAGGCAGGCAGACACCACCTCTCGTTTGTGTTGATCCTTCAAGTGAATGATCTCTGCTGGTGTACATGTGGTCGTAACAAGTAGCCACTCTGTCTCCCGTTGTGGTTTCCCTGTTAAGGATGACGTGTCCTTGATGAATGAGTTGAAACTGAACCACTATCGCTTTTCCATCTCCTGGCCAAGAATCATTCCCACTGGGATTAAATGTAAGTGTTTTGTTTTTGTTTTTTACCTAAGGGCCACAAAGCCATTACTATGCTTACAAGACAAGTTCAAAGTGCTGTAATATCTTTTGCAGCTGACCATATCAACGAAAAAGGAATACAATACTACAATGAACTAATTGACCATCTGTTGGAGAACAAGATCACCCCCATTGTCACTCTGTATCACTGGGACCTTCCACAGGTGTGTATAACCAACATCCCAGACTGATCAATATCCTATTCCGTTTCAATTGTACATCTATAAATGAATTAATTGCTTGATAATCTTTTTCTGATTGGTTTACCGTTGTCTTATGTCTAGGTCTTACAGGAAAAATATGGTGGCTGGCAAAATGTTAGCATCGTCAATCATTTCAATGATTTTGCTAACCTGTGCTTTGAGAAGTTTGGCAACCGGGTGAAATACTGGATCACTTTCAACAACCCATGGGTAGGTTCAAGTAATTTCTTCTGCCTCCACTCCAATGTTGTTACGTATCCATCCACAGCCCCCCCAGTTAGCCCAGTGAGTTTGAAATGGTGCCCTCGGGAATTAACACCTATTGTGATCCAAACGTTGCTTTACTGACTTTAGTCTGTAGCTGTGGAGGGATATGAAACGGGTGAGCATGCACCTGGCCTTAAGATGCGTGGAACCGGGGCCTACCGGACTGCCCACAACATTATCAAGGTGACCGGGAGCATAATGTACACACATATAATACAGAAAAATGAAGTAAAAATCTCAGTTGATGTCTTAACTTTAGTTTGGATCTAATATGTAAAGCTATTCTGTTTCCCATCATTGCCACAGGCCCATGCTAAGGTTTGGCACACCTATGACACTCAATGGCGGGGGAGACAAAAAGGTGAGTTAGATTGGGGATCTTCGGATGAATAGATGGAACCCCTTATATATCATGTAGCCCATGTGTTTGAGCACAGACTGACTTAAGAACATGTGCAGGTCTGGTGGGCATCTCTCTCTCTGGGGAATGGGGAGAGCCTGTGGACATCAACAACCAGAAAGACATTGAAGCGGCTGAGCGATACGTGCAGTTCTACCTGGGCTGGTTTGCCACCCCTATTTTCCATGGGGACTACCCCCAAGTGATGAAAGACTATATCGGCAAGTAAAACTCGACTCGCTAATTCTCAGCCTTTTGTCAATGTGAAGCCATGTTTGTCGTTTGTGGACCGTATCAGGTATTTAACAGTGGCTGGACACATGTGGTGTATGCAGGAAGGAAGAGCACCCAGCAGGGCCTGGGGTCGTCTCGTCTGCCCAGCTTCTCCTCCCAGGAGAAGAGCTACATTAAGGGTACTTGTGACTTCTTGGGCATCGGCCACTTCACCACCCGCTACATCACCCAGAAGAACTACCCGGCGAGCCGCGGCGGGGCCAGCTTCTTCACCGACCGGGACCTGGCAGAGCTGGTGGACCCCCGATGGCCAGACCCCGGCTCCGAGTGGCTCTACTCCGTGCCCTGGGGGTTCAGACGCCTGCTCAACTTTGTCAAGGTGACGAGCTATCTTTACCAGACTCGGACTTTCTGGGTTAATTTGTCCACAAGATTAGGGAACCGTGGAGAAAATACGATATCTAAATGCTGTAGTTTGCACGCAGATGTTGTGATATGCTTGTTTAGGATCCATGTTACCGAACAGTGTTGATCATCCTTGTTAAGGACCAGTTTAGCAACCCCATGTTGTTTGTTCTTGTTCAGGCCCAGTACGGGAACCCAATGCTTTACGTGACGGAAAATGGAGTCTCTGAGAAGATGCAGTGCACAGAGCTCTGTGATGACTGGAGAATAAAATATTACAGAGACTATATCAATGAGATGCTCAAAGGTGCGTAAGTATGCAACTCTCCTCAGTGAGAATCACCAAAATGAAGGGCCTCTCTAATTCAAGGGGCTGTCATGTTTGTTTGAAATAAATTCATACTTCTTTGTGACTTATAGCCATTAAAGATGGAGTCAATGTGCGAGGCTACACCGCCTGGTCTCTTCTGGACAAGTTTGAGTGGGACGAGGGCTATTCCGAGAGGTTTGGCCTGTACTACGTGGACTTCAGGAGCAAGAACAAGCCCCGGTACCCCAAGGCTTCTGTTCAGTATTACAAGCGTATCATCAGTTCCAATGGCTTCCCCAATCAAAGAGAGGTAAGAGAAAGGCTGCATGACAATATATCTCCAAGCCCTTTCCCTCCTATGTTGTTCTAAACACATCCACTTTTGTTTTCTAAGGATTAAACTTCAACTTTCTCTTTCAAAAATGTAACTTAGTTGCCAGTAACCAGTTCCAACACACGCCTCTTGTGATGGTACTGAATGCATTAGGGTTGAGTTACTCCATTGAAACTTTATCCAAGGTGGAGAACTGGAAGCGGAGGGCCACTGAGACCTGTTCTTCTAGCAACCAGCTCCTAGCCGCAGGTAGGTTTACAACTAATGGTTATCCAACAGGTGGTAGTGGTGACAGGGAAACACAAACTAGCTGGGGTAAACAAATAAAGATTCTAGCTTAAAATAATCCAAAGTTATTTGATTCGAGTAGAAGCAATGAATCGATTTGACTCGGAACGGGAGCTATTGTTCTTTATTTACTTTAAATAAAGACCAATACAGGCAAGTTGGTCGGATCAAATCAGCAAGTTCCCTTTAATAAAGGTAAAGACTAGTTACCAAAGTCTCTAACAGGGTTTTTCTTTGTTTGCCTCTCCAGCTAGAAGAAAAGCCAAGGAAAATGCAGAAATGCCAAAGGTTTGGCCAGTGCATGATGAAGTTTAGAGATTAAGGGGTACATACCAATAACTCGTTTATTGTCGAATAAAACGTTATTATTTGCTGATGTGTGTGTGTGTGTCTTTGTGTTCAAGAACCGCACTCGCCAAACTGTTTCAAACTAACATTGCAGTACAACTTATGCATCTGTGCATCGTTTTCTTCTACTTTTTTGTGATTCAAACCTTTTAACAAAAACAGCTTTTAACTTTATCTGGCTGTACTTTTAACGCTTTTAACACCAAAGCTGCTGCAACATAAACCTGACACACGTGCACAATGTGCCTGCAGTTCTCAAAGGGTTAATGTGATTTGGTTAAATAAGTATTTTCTCTTTCTTTGTTAGAGGAACAGCGGAGCACTGCTGCCAATATTCTAAGACTTATCCATGGTAAGGATGCTTATCGTAAACAGCCCAGTACTGTAGGTGAAAGAAAAGAGAAGATTAACCCTTTGAGGGCTGTGCTTGAGCATGGTCAATCTGTCTTTGTTTGCCCTGTACATTGTTCAGTTATTGGCTTGTAAGCTAGTCTCTGTGTATTCTTCCAGATCCCTTGACCAGCCACATGGAGATGGTGACGGAGATCGTTGTTCCGACCGTCTGCACTCTCTGCATCCTCCTCAGCGCCGTCTTCCTGATGTTCTTGCTGCGGAGAAGGAACTAGAAAACAGCTCTTAAAGCGTTTTTCTAGTGAGTGCCTGGTTGTTGCAAATAGACTTGTGGCAAAATAAAAGAGGCGTATAAAGTCAGGCAATTTTTCCTCGGTTGTGCTTCGCATGAATTTATTCTAAATTATTTGATTGGAATGATCCCAATAAAAAGTGAAAACATTTGTACTGGATTGTTTTGATCAGCCTTGTGCACCATTGACATGATTCAAAGCTCTAGGCAGCTATGCCTTTATGAGCCCAATAAAAGCTATGCTAGGCACAAATGTGTCTAAGCCATTTGTGTCATTTACATTACATTTACATTTAGGTGTCATGGGTTAGCCCAACGCAGACCCTGGTCAGGGGAGCACATCAGTTTCAGTATATTAAAATATATTTGATTACAAAACATATATCTTTGTGGATGAAAGACAAATTACAAACCACATTCTATGTAACAATAACACAAAGAAACACAAACAAAATGCATTTCTTATTGACACCTTTGCTTGCATGTATGTATTTATATTATTCAAGCAATGGATGCAGACCTCAAAACTATGCCATGATAACAAATAAAAAGCATTTCAAATGAATTGTTTTTAAAATACCCACGTAAGTAGTTCGGTCATATTTAGGGTACATCCGCTAACTTTTTCTTATAAAAGTAGTTCCGGATATTAGCTATTTAAATGCTCGTTTTGAATATCGTATATTTTAGGTGGATGAAGGTGCTTATAATATTGAGTTAAATCAATTGTAATGAACCTGCATTGAGTCAAATCCAATAAACTATTGAGGGGTGATATATATATGTCATACGTGTCCCTCCGCTGTTCAGAGAAGCTATTTATACCGTCTCTTCGAAGGGTCACTTCCTCTTCGCATCTTCTGCTGTTCTGTGAGCGTCCTGGCTAGCGAAGGAGCTGAATAAGGGATCACATACGGTGAGAATTGTGTAATTGACGTATTTATGCATTCAATTGTGTCTAGCCGAGCAATTAAACAGGATATTATGAAAGCTTTGGCAATGAATCTAAAAAATATCATACGTGAAACCTTACTGATAGCGAAGTAGGTCCATGCTACTACACGTGGTAAATGCTAGGAGACTTTAGGTACACGTTATATTAGCCATCTGCTTCTACAAATGTACCAAAGATGTTACCATCTAGATTACTATACCTCAAGGCATCCAGTGTTAGTCATTAAACGTCGACAATCATGTACCAGTTATGTACGTTTTTGCTCAAACTTGTTTATTGTCTGTTTATAGAGTTCCATGATTTATCTCTGTCGTATACTCAATTTGTTATTCATCTAAGGTATCATGATGTTGATCAGCCATCCATCCCTGGTCCTTCTGTCTGCAGTAGTGGACGCGGCAACCTGTACAGACCATAGATAGTCGAGTAAGTGAACAATATTTTGTTAAACAATATCTATTATAGAAAAAGGTGTACCCCTTGCAGTGATGAGCTTCTACTTCGGTCCGTGTTGTTGAAACTCTGATAATAACAGAAGTTCTGAGCCTGAATAACGTACCATGTATATTGTTGGAACGGATGAGAACATCGTGACTAAAGGTGCACTTTTTGCTCTAGATTGCCAAGACTCATGACCTTCAGAGATGAGAACTCTAAAGAGACCCAGACACGGATGTCAATTGGTACTCTACATGAAATGGTAATCTTTTGGCACATATCAACATCATATCAAATTTATATTTTGAAGATTAATATGTAGCTTGTTTGATTATCCTAATCTTGCTGTGATGGTGTAATTTGCGTCCTACTCTGTGACTGGTGACGGATGCCTACTGTCATATGCCGGCACAGATGAATGACGAACCTTGTTGCTGAGCAAGCTTTCCTTATAAATAGACACTTTGTCAAGGATTATTGTAGGTTAAGCTTATTGAAATGGTTGGAATTTGCTTGCAATAGCATTCCGTGACCTGTATGTCCTTGATGTCCTCTGCCTCAGGTGTCATGATGAACCTACCTTAACACCCTGATGGAGTCTGGCCCCAGCCCATAGAATCAATTTGAAGTAAGTAGTCATCTTTACTTTTGGGAAGCTATTGAACTTTGATGTTTAACAGTGATGAGCTTTTACTTCGGTCCGTGTTGTTGATACTTTGTGAGAATAACAGAAGTTCTGAGAACGTTCTTTTTATGTACTTTGTTGGAACATGTGATACCATTTTACTGACTTGGCCATGTCTTTACCTTAGGACCTCTGAGACCGTGACCTGCTGCAGAGGAGGGGATTCTGAAGAAAAAAGATGACAATTTCAGCTTGAAATGGTAATATTTTGGAACTTAAACATACATTTGTCCTATTTAATGGCAGATTGCAAAGCATTTGTTTAGCTGTAGAGATTTGAGAGATTTAGATGTAGCTGGTTTGGGTCTATTCAACTTGCTGTGATGGTGTAATTTGCGTCCTACTCTGTGACTGGTGACGGATGCCTACTGTCATATGCCGGCACAGATGAATGACGAACCTTGATGCTGAGCAAGCTCTAATTATTCTACTTAGTCAATGTGTATCATGGGTTGAATTGAATATTGAAGTCTCAATTAGCGTTCAGTAAGCTGTATTTCATTGGTGTACTTTTCGACCTCAGGTATAATGAGGTCTCATCTATTCGTGGACACCCAGATAGAGTCTGGCCCCAGCCCATGGGATCAATTTGAAGTAAGGAAGTCATCTTTACTTTTGTGACGTATTCAACTTTGATCGTGACAGTGATGAGCTTTTACTTCGGTCCGTGTTGTTGATACTTTGTGAGAATAACAGAAGTTCTGAGAACGTTCTTTTTATGTACTTTTTTCTGGACCGTTGGAGACCATTTTACTGACTTGGCCGTGTCTTTACCTTAGGACCTCCAAGACACCCGACCTCCTGCAGAGAAGAGGATTCTGACGACGGGATGGCAATTTATGCATAATGGTAATATTTTGGGAGTTAGTTCTAAATAGTGGATTGTATAGAATGAAAACGCTTTTCTTGTGCTGTAGAAATGTAGGCTGTAGCTGGTTTGGGTATGTTAATCTTGCTGTGATGGTGTAATTTGCGTCCTACTCTGTGACTGGTGACAGATGCCTACTGTCATATGCCGGCACAGATGGATGACGAACCTTGATGCTGAGCAAGCTTTAACTTCTCCACTTAAGTCAATGTATGTCGTGGGGTTCAACCAGATACAACTCAGTGGCCTGTATTTCATTGGTGTGCTCTTCTGCCTCAGGTGTCATGATGAACCATCTCTACCTGGACACCCAGATGGGAGTCTGACCCCAGTCCATAGAATCAATCTCAAGTAAGAAGTCATCTTTACTTTGACACGATTGTACTTTGTTTACAGTGATGAGCTTTTACTTCGGTCCGTGTTGTTGATACTTTGTGAGAAAAGCAGAAGTTCTGAGAACGGCCTTTAATGTACTTTGTTGGACCGTTGGAGAACATTTTACTGACATGGCCATGTCTCTACCTTAGGATCCCCAAGACACCCGACCTCCTGCAGAGAAGAGGATTCTGAAGAGATCCAGATGAAGGGATGGAACTTTCCTTAAAAAGGTAATATTTTGACACTCATTTGGGGAACTAATGAACTTTGTTAACAGTGATGAGCTTTTACTTCGGTCCGTGTTGTTGATACTTTGTGAGAATAACAGAAGTTCTGAGAACGACCTTTAATGTACTTTTGTTGGACCCTTTGTTGGAGACCATTTTACTGACTTGGCCATGTCTTTACCTTAGGATCCCCAAGACACCTGACCTCCTGCAGAGATCCAGACGAGGGGATAGCACTTTCCTTAAAAAGGTAATTTTTTGACACTCATTCGGGGAACTAATGAACTTTGTTGACAGTGATGAGCTTTTACTTCGGTCCGTGTTGTTGATACTATGTGAGAATAACAGAAGTTCTGAGAACGTGCTTTTTGTGTACTTTGTTGGACCCTTGGAGACCCTTTTACTGACTCTACCATGTCTCTACCTTAGGACCTCCAAGACACCCGACCTCTTGCAGAGAAGAGGATTCTGAAGGGATGGGAATTTCAGCGTTTAGCTTAAAAAGGTAATATTTTAGTACTAATTTGGGAGCTATTGAACTTTGATCTATAACAGTGATGAACTTTTACTTCGGTCCGTGTTGTTGATACTTTGTGAGAATAACAGAAGTTCTGAGAATACTCTTTAATGTACTTTGTTGGACCGTTGGAGACCATTTTACTGACTTGGCCATGTCTTTACCTTAGGATCCCCCAGACGCCTGACCTCCTGCAGAGAAGAGGATTCTGAAGAGATCCAGACGAAGGGATGGCACTTTCCTTTTAAAAAGGTAATATTTTGACACTCATTTGGGGAATTAATGAAGTTTGTTAACAGTGATGAGCTTTTACTTCGGTCCGTGTTGTTGATACTTTGTGAGAATAACAGAAGTTCTGAGAATGTTCTTTTGATGTACTTTGTTGGACCATGTGAGACCATTTTACTGACTCTACCATTTCTCTACCTTAGGACCTCCAAGACACCCGACCTCCTGCAGAGAAGAGGATTCTGAAGGGATCGGAATTTACGCTTGATGGTAATATTTTGGGAGTTGGTTCTAAATAGTGGATTGTATAGAATGCAAAAGCTCCTCTTTTCTTGTGCTGTAGAAATGTAGGCTGTAGCTGGTTTGGTGATCTTAAACTTGCTGTGATGGTGTAATTTGCGTCCTACTCTGTGACTGGTGACAGATGCCTACTGTCATATGCCGGCACAGATGGATGACGAACCTTGATGCTGAGCAAGCTTTAACTTCTCCACTTAAGTCAATGTATGTCGTGGGGTTTAACCAGATACAACTCAGTGGCCTGTATTACATTGGTGTGCTCTTCTGCCTCAGGTGTCAGGATGAATCATCTCTACCTGGACACCCAGATGGGAGTCTGACCCCAGCCCATAGAATCAATCTAAAGTAAGAAGTCATCTTTACTTTGACACGATTATACTTTGTTTACAGTGATGAGCTTTTACTTCGGTCCGTGTTGTTGATACTTTGTGAGAATAACAGAAGTTCTGAGAACGGCCTTTAATGTACTTTGTTGGACTATTGGAGAAAATTTTACTGACATGGCCATGTCTCTACCTTAGGATCCCCAAGACGCCTGACCTCCTGCAGAGAAGAGGATTCTGAAGAGATCCAGACGAGGGGATGGCACTTTCCTTAAAAAGGTAATATTTTGGCACTCATTCGGGGAACTAATGAAGTTTGTTAACAGTGATGAGCTTTTACTTCGGTCCGTGTTGTTGATACTTTGTGAGAATAAAAGAAGTTCTGAGAACGTTCTTTTTATGTACTTTGTTGGACCATGTGAGACCATTTTATTGACTCTACGATGTCTCTAACTTAGGACCTCCAAACTTGCTGTGATGGTGTAATTTGCGTCCTACTCTGTGACTTGTGACGGATGCCTACTGTCATATGCCGGCACAGATGGATGACGAACCTTGATGCTGAGCAAGCTTTAAAGTGCGTATTGGAAGTTGGATACTACAGTGAAGAATCATATAGGAAAAAAATTCGAATACACGTTTTTTTTTGTTTTTATTAATAAATCTACACTACAAGTGGCATCTTGAGCCGTTTTTGTGATACAATTTTACTTCCGCATCTCTAACGCTCGTTTTCAAGGGTGACATAGGAATTGGTAGACGGACGTTCTAATCATCATAGACTACATAGGCAACATAACAATGGATAACAGTTTCGGACCACTTCCGTACAATTTTGAGCCAGCTAGCCGTGAGGGAGAACAGCAACCACCTAATAGGGGGAGACACCATGGCAATAGGAGGGAGATAGAGTTGTGATGTCAGGAGAATCAGTGGAGAATTGGGCAGGTGTCTTGGTGAGTAACTGGCATTAGCTTGAGTTAATATTAGCTAATATCAGCAAATGATGGCCACGTTTCAATATTTAACAGGCATAACTTTACTAGTACTTG
>OOFH01022944.1:2328-17850 GCA_900323355.1 Merlangius merlangus
ATTCATTGGATTTTCCTACATATCAAACCAAAGAAAATCAAACTAAACTATCAATAATCTGCAAAAAAACTATTTTAAACTAAATGTGAATAGGTTTTGGTAAGATCATTGCTGATTTAAATGTTAACCACAAAAGCAATTAATATGTTCCTTTTAATTTTATCAAGACCATGCAAAAAAACGGTGCAAATGTGAAGCCTAAAGCTGCTTTCTTTGAATATAAAGGGACTTGGTGAGATTGAGTTATACTATTGATACAATATAACACTGGAGGTGTCATAGCAGATTGATGGGCACAAGTCTGTGGGCACACATTTCCTGTGTGTTTGAGTCTGACCATCAGTTAGCTTAATAACTAAACCAGGGGGATTTAAATGCTAAGTAGCATAAGCACCATTCAGGGATTACCAAGTTACATCTGAAGCTCCCTCCAAATGAAACGGATAGTTCAGAGCAAATTCCCCGTGGAGTCCTGATTGCTCCAACACCACGTATCGGATAGCCCTGGAGCACAAGGGGTGAATAGCAGACATGTGAAGAGCAGTGTGAGGGCGGAGGCTAATTAAGTAGGGGAACTACTATGTGGTTGTCTGAATACTTTTTTTTTTTGTCCCAATTTTAGACGACTAACATGTTTTGTCAAATGTATCTGGGATTTGCCAAAGTTAATCTTCATATTAATAGAACCTTAATTGTAATGTGAATGTATGCACTTTTTTTGTACATTGTACAACCAGATTTTGTAAAAGCTATGCAATTGTTCAGCCAAACATTTTATTGAGTTTTAGTTCAACATTTGAGATGAATAGAGATGTGTATGAAACTGCACAGGCACATGTTGTAAAGCATTGCAATAAAAGTAAATTTTATTTTGTATCTTATTTTATTGAACAATATATACTGACCTCATATATCTCAACTTAAACATTTCCTGGTACATAGTTACATATGTATCCAAAGATAAGACTGCAGTGTTTTGACTACCATTGTAGACTCCAAGCTTCGGTATGGTGGTATTGCTGGTTGTTTATTAGTGAGTTTTGTGTTTTACAGTCCTGTTAATTTAAACTGCAATCTGATAGCATTAGCAAGGAAGGATTTTTCTAATGTCAAGCCAGGAAGCAATTCCTCAACATAGCACGGAAGGAAAGCTGACATTATCTATTTGGAACGAATACTGTATCTTTGGAACAGTTTCCAGATGTGTTCATTGCCTGAAGCATACTCTATTGTAACCTGTACTATGTGTGATTTATGGATTAGTCTTTATGTTGTTTAGTCCCACTGCTGACTCACAAACAGGGTTATTCGTAACAGACATCAAACATAACCATAACAATCTGCATGTCACTTGAAGAACATGAAACCACATATTGAAGTAAAAAAATTATTGAAGGAGCAATTGAAAGAAACATAAATTATTAGTTCATTATTACTTTAACTATGAACTAATAATAAAAAAGAGCTACTGTGTAGTAGGCTGGACATCAGAAAGAAACTGGACCGCATGTTATTTACCTGAGAATAAGACTATGTACACATCCAAAGGATAATTCAATTCAAGGTTTTGGCCATTAGTATCACCTAATGAAATCCCACAGTTTAAATTTCGGATATAAGCAGACAATCTTAATATAACATTGCGTCTTCACATGCGCACTGAGCCGTTGGGAGTATAGGCAACGTTAACTTGGGATTTAATGGTTAGGTTAATAGCTTTGGTCATTAACGTGCTCATTGCTGTTTCTGCCTCTGCTCCTTGTTGCATTCTGGGCCGTCCACTTGGTTTCCTTTCAGAAAGCGCAAGATCTTCTCAATTGAGGCCTCCTGGTATTCATGGGACCACCTGCATGTTGAAAGGGTTAAATATCAATACATGCATAACACCCATATTCTCCCGCGTAGCATTTGAACAATCCACTCAAATGTCCTGAATTATCCCTGAGGTAATTAATGTCCAATTTCTATATACACACAGGGCATAAAGTAATAATGAGCTGAAGAATAAACTGCAAAAATGAGTCCTACCATTAAACCACTGGCAGCACTGTGACGTGGAGATCTTAATCCAAATGTGTTATGGCTCAAAATTTGGGAGAAAATCAAATTTTCGTGACTCACTTGATGCCATTAAAGTTGAGGATGGGCCTCATATCCTCTGGCAGGGATGTGGGCTCCGGCCACATGAAGTTATCAGTGACGGGAACTATGTTTTTCTTCCCAGCTAAGGCGGTCACAATCTCCTGCAAGTGAGAAAAGAGTGAAATGTTTTTAGAGTTTGCAACTCCACCATGATGTTTAGATACAGTATCATTGTGGAGGTCCTTTAGAGATACTTGAGCTGCCAAGCAGGCGGAAGAGGTGCTGATGGTCGACATGCTATGTTTAAACTCAAATGTTCCTCCATTCAACCTCCATTTAATGGTCGCTCATCTATCTTCAGTTCAGTTTTCGATTAATAGATTCTAAGGATAACTGCGTTGTCTTTCCTTCATGTGCATCTTTTATTTCCCTACTGATTACACTTGGCACCGTGCAGTGTGTTGGCAGCTCGCCTGGTGCAGAGATGGAATCTAACAGACCGTAAATCAAGGGCTCTGATCATGTGATGCCTTCTGAAGTCTTTATGCAGCGGTGTGGTGTGCTGACCTTGTGAACCCAGTCCTTCATGCCCGTGTCTCCCATGCACTTGTCGAGCGCGTTGGCAGACAGCACCAGGATGAAGTTGCGTGCGCGCTGCACACTCTGAATGAGCTTGTCCTCAAATTTGCCTGCCTCCAGCTTCTCGACGTCTATGAACACGCTGAAGCCCCGCACCTGGAGGTGAACCTTCAGTAGGCTGTGGGAAGGGTGGGCCGACAACAGCATCAGTGACAGATAACTCCGGGCTCAGACATTAACAGGGGCTTTACCACCAATTACAATTGCCGTCGAAATTGGGTTGATAAGGCGTTTTATATGCCCCTGTAAAATAAAGAGTTAATTTCTGTATGTCCCCATTTAATTGTTCAATAATTGAATATTGGTCATTGGTCATTTATCATACAGAAAGAAAATGACATTTTAATAAATTGCCGTGGAAACGCCACTGAAACATATCTCCCAAAAGATAACTTCCTACCCTGATACATTCATGAAAGATAATCTTTCTAAGTAGAAGTCATTTGGGTCAACGATCCATGCGGACATACAGTATGTTCATGAGGCACGCCAGCAGTAGTGTTATAATCTCTTCTTTATCCACATATCCTTACAGAACCCAGATTCATTTACTTTACGTGTTTTAACTGCTTCTTCCATTCATAGTTTAACCTCCCCATGTCTTCTACGCAACAGCCCCACTGACCTGGCCAGCTGGGAGCCGGTGGTCCTCCGGTAGCTGATGAATACGTCGGGCCCTGGGGGCTGGGCGTCTGTGAGGCAGGGTTTGAGGGGCCCGCGGTTGGCAGCCAGGATCTTGGTCCGGTGGAAGCTGTTCTCTATGTGGCAGTCGTGATGGAGCTGCGGGTCTGTCAGGCTCTGGATGCTGTGGCGGTCCACTCCCGACTGGACCAGGCCGTAGGTGTACTGCCTGAAGCGGGGGTCTACTTCGGCCAGCCAGTCGGCCAGGTTGTTGGGGTCACACATTGAGTAGTTGGCGTAGGTCTTCAACACGCGCAGGTCTCGGAGGAACCTGCGCATTTAGGACATTAGGACATTTAAAATGCAATGATGTATATTTTCTAATTTTTCAGAACAGAAGAGCCGGCATAGTTCATTCATGTAACAGAACGTGATCTGTTTTGAAATTAAAGACAGACGTCAGATATAGATGTTAAGTCTTGAAAGTCAGAAACTTTAACCTATTATATTTTAAAATCACATTCCAGGATAGGGGAGAAGGAGAGATAATAGTCTTTCTTCTGAATGAAAATATCCTACTTATATTAGCATTACCTTCCATAGCATGCTCATGAAAGCCATTTGCATTGCTCCTCGAGTGTCTGTTTAATGACGATATAATAAAAGCAATCAGACTAGGGCTGCAACGATAAGTAAATGATTCAGTCAATCAACAGAAAATGTATCAAATTTAATTTTGGATAATCAATTATTTGTTAGTAGAATCATTCTTCAGTAAATTCTCAAGTATAATTAACAAACATTTTCTGCTTAGTGTTGCAGTTAATTTCAAATGTTGGTTCATGGATCATTATAAAATTAATTGTTTTGTTTTATCATGGCTGCTTGTCAGATAAAGTACATCTAAGACATTACCTTGGACACAAAAAAATAGATATAATTTGTTTAATCAACCATGATAATAATGGTTGCAGCACTACATAAGACTTTGCTTTTTAGCGGTGCTGTCTTCATTGCCACCAACCTTTTGCGCGTGAGGCCGGCAGTCATTCCCAAATCTGATGCCAGGTCCTGCTCTGTAATGTTCAACAAAAGGTCTCCGTCTACCTGGAGCTCCTTGATTAAAAACATGAAACGGAAGGGCCTCCATTAATTCAGTGTTGCATTAAATATAACCACATGTCATTGTCCTTCGGTGAATAACACAACTCACCTGGAAGCGGTCACAAAAGGCACTGAAGCCCACCTGCTGAAGCCACCTCAGCACCTCACAGTTCTTCCAGTTGGGAACCGACGACAGCACCTTCCTGGGAACCTCCTCGCCCATCATACTCAACGCCCGCTTGGCCAGGGAACATGTGGTACCGTTGGTGGAGTACATGACGATCCTCTTCAGGCTCTGCACCGCTCCGATCTCTTGGAAAATCTGCATTGTGGAATTCATTTCCCAAAGGAAAACAGTTTAATAACATCACACCGTTTGATGGCTACGTAGTGAGTAGGGCTGAACGATTAATCAAATGTGTTACTGTTGCTGACTGGAGATCAGTAAGATGTGTACTCATTTATCTTTTACATTTCAATAGTTAAATAAAGATGTTATAATATCAATTAATCTCAACACATAGGCCTGGCCTAAAGGAAAGAGCAGTTTATATGTTGACTGATTCCAATGTTGTGTTGGTCAGACTATAGAAGGATTTATTGCTTGTTTAGTAAATAATACAGAACAGAAGGAACTTCAAAAATATTGGTCGAAATAATCCCAATACGGTTATTTCCCCAAATCGTTCAGCCCTAGTAGGGAGTAAGGCCGGGCGTGCGGGGGGGGTGTTGCGCAACACCTTGGTGTTGCGCTGGCGGGACTTGATGCTGGTCTCCACGCAGAGGTAGAAGGCGGCGATGCACTTCCCCTCCACCCGCGTGCCGTCCAGCAGCGGCAGCAGGTGCTGCAGGTCGGCCGCCGTCCGTCCCTGCATGCTGTCGGCGCTGTCCAGCAGGCTGCGGGCAAAGTCCTCCGGGTCCAGGGAGGAGATGAACGGCTCCACCAGCTCCAGGGTCCCCGACGCCACCACCTCCTTCTCGATCTCCCGGTTGGCGGAAAGCACAGCCACGGCCAGGCAGGCGTAGAAGCGGATGAGCTCGTCCTCCTTGGAGAAGGCCAGGGGGAAGAGCCACTCGGCCGCCTGCTTCTCGATCATGAGCCGCTGGCACCGGTGGCCGCCGTACATGGCGCAGTTGGACAGCGCCACCGCGCAGTGCCGCAGCAGCGTGGGGTCCGTGCCGCGGCACCAGAAGAGCAGCGCGTCCAGGGCGCCATTGGAGATGAGGTGGACAGACGTCTCCTCCGTGTGTTTGAACATGTGCTCCAGGATGCCCGAGACGCTGCGGGCCAGCTGGGCGTCTTCCTGCTCCCGGGTCAGGTTGAGGATGACCCCCAGTCCCATGCGCGCCACATAGTCTCTGTGCCAAGAAGAAGAATATCAATAGTGTAAGGAGCAGGTTACAACGTATGAACTTTAAATGTTGTTATCATATAGATAGGCCTACGTTTTAGAAAGTCATTATGGTTTGTTTGTTGAGTTCCTGAAGGGTTTTTAGTTAGGCTTACCTGTTCTCCATCACCAGAATCTGCTCAAGCAGTTTTGCCGACTCATACGTGATCTCGACGGCAGGAATTTGAAGGAGCTGAAGGAGCAGTTCCAGTCCCCCATCCAGACGGATTCTGTTGCAAATGTCCTCAGCCACCTGACGACCTACAGCGGGCAATACCCAGGCCTCCTCTACCAGCTGGAATATCTCCGCGATGGCCTTTCTCGTTTCATCTAAATCTTCTGTATCTTTGGCGGACTTGAGTCTCTTGATAGAGGAACGGAGCGCAGGAATCACACTTTCCAGTACCGCCTGAACATCCGCGTTGATGCCCGGCGAGACGGCTCTGGGCTCTGGGCCGCTGCGACGGGTCTGTAGGCGGCTGACGTATTCTGGTACTGTGAGTCTCTCTGAGCTAAACATGATGGAGATGTGTCGATACAGCCTCCACAGAAAGATAGAGACAGACAAAAGCATCTACTGACATCAAAAATATAAAAGTATAGCAGATCCACTGTTTCGATGCGATTGACTCTGTCAGCGGATGTTAAGGTTGTTGTGGACCAAGGCCCTCAACCACCGAGGTCTGTTTCCACGACGTGTTCAGGGTACACACAAGACGAAATCAAAACACCGGTCCTCGGTGTTCGAGAGGATGACTAACGCGTCCACCAATCTGCATCACCCTGTGTTGATATCATGTATGGAGAATGGAGATAAGTGGATCGCCTCGTTGCACAAAAGGTTGAGGTGTAGCGTCAGGCTGAACAGCTCTGCACCTGTCTGGTAGATTCTAAAAAACATATACGTTATGACCTGAACTGATACTTCTACTTACAGGTAGAAATACATGTCCATTAGACAGATCATGTAACGTTATAAAATATTTCTAGGAGGAGTATAATCACTGAACAATAATCCCTGTTGTTGTCGGCTAGAGGTGCCACGTACGTTATCTTGACAACAATAGTCCCGCTTCCATCGCATCGATACCGCTTACGTTACTGTTTTTTTGTTATGGATACAAAAATATTCTCCATTCAATCATCCAAAAATCGGACTCCTACCCAATAGCATTCTTTGGTCAGCATCTACCATCAGCATCCAGGAGCCTGCACCAACCGTTGGCACCAGTACTAGTCAATTAATATGAAAACAGCCTCCCAGATAGTGCGTCAGAGGACGCGTCAGCTCCCAGTGTCTCAACTCTGACCCCTAGTGGGGCTGAGATGGAGCCGCGACTGGCCTGCCTCTGTATGCTCAGCCAATCTCACGAATTTTAGAATCGATTATGTGTGTCTTTCTAACTATTTGTTATCACTTTTGAATTGTAACTCTTTTTTTAAAGATTATTTACTTACAGGATTTGCAATTCCAAAGGGCACGGACCACAAACAGTCTAATCCTGATACCCAGTCATTAGGGCCTTAAATACCTGTTATATGTATTGGCATTACTATCGTAGGTGGTGTATGTTATCAAGTGATGGCCAGTATGGTACTATTCCTTTTTCAGTGACCAACCTTATGTCACATGACATTCAACATTTTTCACATGTCTGAACTGGAAGAAAGAACCACAGAAATTGGACAAATAAACCGTGAACTTAGTCTTGATAGAGAATCTAGCCCATTTAAAAAAAATATATATATATGAAGTAGCCTTGCCTGCCTGATCAATTCCCGCTCAAATATCACTACATTGATTACCAATCAAAATAGATTATTGCTCATTTCCTATCTCTCTGTCTCTGTCTCTCTCTCTGTCTCTGTCTCTGTCTCTGTCTCTGTCTCTGTCTCTCTCTCTCTCTCTCTCTCTCTCTCTCTCTCTCTCTCTCTCTCTCAGTGGTCAGTGAACACAAACGAACACAAACAAGAAGAAGAGGGTGAATGACCTAGCCCACTGATTGGTAACACACTGCACGTCCTTAGCTTTTCAGTTACTTCTCTCACGGCACCATGAGGACCAGGCTGCTCCTTTTAAGTCTGATAGTGGTTGCCCAGGCGGCTGAAGGTAAGATCACCATATTTATATACCAAATCGATTAACCAAAGACGTCATTTATATTATAGGGGGAGAATTTCATAATCGCAATTGTAGATATAGGCCACCAATCAGCAGGAGAATGGCGAAGGCCACTGCCACTGTATAATATTATATATTAATGTATCAAATCACAAGAGTTGGCCAGGGCCCGTTTAATTCCTCCGAGGCTCTACTAGCGGCGTATGAGTTGTTCATTTGGTTCTTGTCTTGTCACTCAACCTCAAGAGTCGTGCATGGGCCGCTGTGAGAAGGGCTTTGACTCTCTAAGGGACTGTCAGTGTGACACTATGTGTAAATACTACAAGAGCTGCTGCTCTGACTATGAGCCCACCTGCGGCATGATTAGTAAGTAACCCCTAAATCAGTCATTATAGTTACTAAAGGTCCCAGGTGTGAGCAAAGCCGTGGGACCCGACACTGGCCCGCTTCCTCCACTGACGTACCCTCTGAATCTCTCTTCCCACGCAGCGCGCGGGGACACTTTCTTCATCGCGGAGGATGACGACGACTATTCCTTCAGCGAGGGCCCTCCCACGGAGAGTCCGTTACCCAAAGCTGCCGAAGATGTGGTGGATGCAGTCGGCGACACATCCCCTAGGGGGTCTCCGCCGGCAGAGGACGCCCCGATCCGACGTCTTTTTCCGACCGGACGTCCTGCTCCGACCCGGGGCCCTGCTCCGAGCCGGCGCCCCTCTCCGACCGGACGTCCTTTTGGGACCAGACGCCCAATCCCCACGAGGCGCCCTATTCCAACGCCAGTAGACACGGCGGCTGACATCATCACAACAGTGGCCCCCACGCCGGCGAACACCACACAGGCGGCCACCACGCCGGAGCCTGACCCCGATGCTGAGGTCTGCAGCGGGAGGCCCTTCGACTCCTTTACACAGCTTAAGAACGGCTCCATCTATGCATTCAGAGGTACGCAGTTGGGAACGTCAGATATGGGCTTGTGTCAGTGACCACAAGGGATGTCGCTGTATTCATATGTTAAATTAGGTTGGCTTTCTTTGTGTCTGTCTGTGTGTCTGTTTGTCTGTGTCTGTGTGTGTTTGTCCGGTGTGTGTGTGTGCTAGGGGAGTATTTCTTTGAACTGGACCAGAAAGCAGTACTGCCTGGCTATCCCAAACTGATCAAGGACGTGTGGGGCATCAGCGGTCCTATAGATGCTGCCTTCACACGGGTCAACTGTCAGGGCAAGACGTACATGTTCAAGGTACGAGGCTTTAAGGACGTCTTCAAAGACATCAGTATCGGCCACCAGGTGGTCCAGAGAGCGGAGATTCCCCATGTTTTTTAACTTTGTCCCATTCCCTCCTTGTTACAGGGACGCCGGTACTGGAGGTTTGAAGATGGCGTGCTGGACGAAGGCTATCCTAGAGAGATAAGTGTTGGGTTTGACAAGATCCCCGATTATGTGGACGCGGCCTTCGCTCTCCCCTCCCCCGCTCACCATGAGAAGGAGAAGGTCTTCTTCTTCAGAGGTAAAAAAACAAAAAAACAAAGCCTTGCCTATGGTCTCTTCTACCCTGACCACTCTTTGTGTGGTGGTGCCTACTCAAGCGATCACATGCACATCACAAGACGCTTTGATTTGATTTGAGTGGCGTGTCTTTTTATTCCGGTCACTCCAACAGGGGACGAGTATTTTGTGCACGAGTTTGTGCACGAGCCCTCACACGAGGAGTGTGTGGCCATTTCCAGGAGCTCTCCCTCCTCGCAATTCAGACGCTACACGGACATGTACCGCCATTACTACGACATCTTCTCCAGCGGGACCTTCTCTGACGGTATGTCACTCCTGTAACAAACGCAGGTTTATATTTGAGACAACAAGGGTTTGATGCTCTTCATTCATCATCCCCATCCCAATCCCAATCGCATATATATCCACATTCATGCCCTCATGTTCATACCCTAACATCCTCGTTGTTCCTATCCTCCCAACCTCATACCCTAACATCCTCTTGTTCCTATCCTCCAACAACATATCCTAACATCCTCATACTTCATATATTCCCAACTTCATATCTTAACATCCTCTTGTTCATATCCTCCTAACTTCATATCTTAACATCCTCTTGTTCATATCCTCCCCAACCTCATATCCTAACATCCTCTTGTTCATATCCTCCCAACCTCATATGTCCTAGCATCCTTATTGTTAGTATCCCCTCCCCCTCCCCCTCAGGTCTCCACCACCACGGCGGTCATCATTTCATCAACAAGGACTGGAAGGGAGTCAAGTCCCCGGTGGACGCGGTGCTGACGGGAAGGATCTACGTGAGCAACCAGAGGGTCACCCGGCCCCCCAGCATATCCAGGCAGGACCGGGACCAACAGCGACGGTATGACCAGCAGTACGGTCAGCAGCAGTACCAGCGGCAGTACCAGCGGCAGTACCAGCAGCAGTACCAGCAGTACGGCCAGCAGTGGGGGCGGCGTCGGCAGAGCCGCTCGCCACAATGGGGCACCATGGCGGCGCAGGGGATGGCCATGGGGCAGAGGTTCGCCGAGAGGGGGATGGAGATGGAGAGACCAGGGTATGCCTGGGATCAACGTTACGATCAAGACCGTCGCGATCTGGACGAATACCGCCGAGAACAACTCAACAACGGCAACTACGACCCAAGATCCCAGGCCGCCAGGGACGACAGGGCCTACCAGGAGCTAATGCGCCAGAGCCTCCCGCTGCAGAACGTCTACTTCTTTAAGGGCGGTGAGTCACATCTATCTCCAGAGACGTCAACAGTCTGTCAGGCGGGACCCTCCTGTCTATTTCCAGTGATGCTGAATGCACATTCATTCGTTGATCTGCGCTACACGCACAACACTGACACACACAGCACAGTCTTGTTACTACTTAACCAGAATACCCCCACAAAGGCTTTCTGCATGTGTGTGTGTGTGTATGTTGGACTATGAACATGGTTGTTTCCTCTGTGGTCCATAGATAAATACTACAGAGTGGACCTGAAGACCAAGAGAGTGGACCCTGCCAACCCTCCCTATCCCCGGTCCATCGCCAAGTACTGGCTGGGCTGCTCGGACCCCACCGGCGAAGAGAAATAAGAGGTGCTCCTGTTCTTCCAGAACACAAACATGGACGAGGAAAACGGACAATCTGTTTGATTTGTGTTTATCGAATTTTCCCCATTTATCTCTGGTACGTCGTTGTAAACTAACCAAATGTTAAGAAGACCATTGTTAACCCTTTTTTTGTGTGTAAAAGTCTTCGATTGAAGGTTTGGTTGATAACGTGAAAACACTACGGAAGTTTGCAAATGTTGTCATTTTGATATACAAATGATAATTCTATTAATATATTCTTCTGAATAAACACAAATCACAGTTGTGAATTTATTTAAACTGTGCTTTTTCAAAACCTTATGGTAACACCTGAATAGCAGCTAGTCATTAGGAGCCAATACTGGAGATCACTGAGAGTACAACTTGTGCTTGGCCCCTCTGTCAGTGGGCCTTATCAAGGCCAAAGTCTATAGACTGTGTACTTCATTTCCCCAGGTATACTCAGTTGAACCCCTTTGTTTAACATTAAAGGACCTCTAATTGTTTAACTTGACACACACACACACACACACACACAAACACACACACACACACACACACACACACACCCCCCCCACACACACACACACACACACACACACACACACACACACACACACACAGGGCTCCAGGGAACGTCTCCCGGGCAGGTGCTGAGAAATGGACTGAGAAAGGCATCCATTGGCTTGGCATTGAATTATTCAACCTGTGATTAATTATAATTTGGCCCCACAATGGCAGGGCTGGGGGAATTCTTCTGTCTATCTGCAATGTATTGTGCTTTCCTTTGCTACAGGCAGCACAGCGGAAGCCCTGCATACCTGTATGTTTAATCTTAAACCCTTCACTGAGCCCCTACCAGGCTGAATGAGTTGCATCGCATACAAGTTGTATAATCAACAAGAGTGTGGGGGCTCCCCCCCCTCCTATGCATTATATTTAGTAGCAGAGCATATTTCACACATGACGTGACGCAGTGAAGGGAGTCCACAACTTTTACCAGAAACTTCAGGATGGATGTGTTTCCCCTCTGGTTAGTTGGTGGTGTTGGACAGCCAGACTGACAACCACAGCAGAGTCCAGAAGAGAGACTGACGATAGAAAGAAATAAAGGCACGATGTGATTGTGGCATAGAGCGATAGACAGATATCCAAAGAAACAGACAAATTTGATAGTTATTGTCCTCTCTGTGGGCAGTTCATTATCCCACTAGGAATGCTAGTTTACTAATACATACTAATACTAATACACTGTGTAAACACATAAAAAACACACTCCTGTTTTACACATCAGGGTGAAGATATCTGCGGTGGAATCGCATTCCAGTCCGAGGTGGGGCATTTTTACACAAACAGCCTCAACTGTCGAAGGCATAACGGGGTGTTATACTGGTTGGAAACAATGTTGACAATGTCATGTCTCGCTGTCTTACCAATCATCTGCGATCCAATCTGCAGGAAATATGTTCTCTTAAGGGCTTTCTTCTGGCTCGTGCCTACTTCCTGCCTCTTAGTCTGAAAATCGTTATCGCTGATGCGTGTGCATATCTGAGTGTCCTAGCTCTACGTTTAAGTCACGAGGATGGAGATATTGATCAACACAGAGGTTCAGTACAGGTGACCTCCCCCCCCCCATTGCTCCTGGGGTTACTCTGAGTAAAACATGTTAATAAAAGAGCTAATGATATATTCAACGTGAATATGACCCTGTTTCAGGTGTGGAACATAACCCTTGTGCTGCAATCCCCATAGTTATGCAAAGTCGTTCAAAGTATTATAAAGACTGCGTAGTTCCACAACAGTATTGCTGATTTTACATTTTCGTGTTCATCAAAAGGCATTTTAAGTTACGGTTGACTGGAGATTTTAATAGCACAGATATTTTACCGCCTGGAGACATTCCTCGCTAAGTGTGTGTGAAAACTAAATATCTACCCAGGTGTACTGAATTATAAATACAAACAACAACAATAGAGGAGCAAATTTTCAACCGTGTACCTTTTAAAATGCACTTAAAATGTATGTGTTGGTAAATGTCCCAGAGCGCTGCCATAGTCGATGTAAGTATCTAAAGTTTACTGCGTTTACCGCAGGCATCGCTTCTCTGCATCAATAAATAGGACTACATTAGTTATGTATTCTGCTCTGGGTTCATTTGTTTTATTAAGATGCAAACCTGATTCTATTTCGCTCAACATAGAGACAGGAATCCGATGTCAGGGAGAATGGAACAACCTCTTGTGAAACAACTCTTGTCAGAGAGTTGCAGAGTTTTCCGCCTCTTTCCACATAAAGCACGTTACGTGCACGGTGCAAACATGGACCACTGCAGGGTACGGCATGTTGACACTGACGCAGGCCATAGGAGGTAAAACAGGATGTCAACGCACACTGGCACTTTAATGTACTGATAAGATAACGGACCCGATAGCACAGAGAAAAACAATAATATAACTTCAGCTGGTCCTGGTTTGGACATTGACCCAAAATAATGCTGTTGTAAGTCACATGTAAATCGGCATCTTATGTAATTCACTGCTTCTTATTCTTTCCCAGTATGTTGTGCTGGTTGATGTGGGCTGTGGTGTGGCCGGTTGTGGATTACCTACTTCAACACATGAGTACATTGTGATGATATATAAAGGTATATATGTTCCTTCTAACCATGTTACATCGAGCCCTCATGTTCGAGCCAACGTTCGTTATCTAACCGCCAAATGTTATTATCCAACCCTTTCCAACTAAAACATTAATTTTATTCTAATTTCAGGCAAATTAAATATCTGATTGCTTATTAGCGATTAGCTTTTGATTCAGCCACATCAGGACTTCAGCATTGGTTAATCTATCCAGGCCACATACTTTTGCAGATTCCTTTTAAATAAATCAACTAAAGTCAACGAAATAAACAGAAGGGAGCGTCCTCATTAGTGCCGACTTACTGACAACTTAACAGTACGTATTGTATACCGAGAGATCGTAGCCTTACTAGTTCCTTGAAAAGATGGGGCCCGAATTACAGACTCTGTCGAGCCTGCTTTTTCTGCTTTTCACCATGGCCAGTAAACAAGAAGTGTGCGTTCCCCTTTAAGAAGCCCCCACCGTTGCGCAGCGGAGGGAGGTCGAACACATCTCTGGAACAGCGGCTGAGAAGAAAAAAAAAACCAACAACGGACGGTTTCAAGTCCCCCCAATAGAAACTGTGCCTGATTTGTGGCCAATGTTGGAGATGTAAAAAAAGGAGGGGGGAGCAAAAACACTAAAGGGGTAGCTATGGAGATGGAGCGTTTTCCTGGCTGCTTTCTTTGACAGGTGTTGAGTAGGGTAAAAGTCTTAAAACAGACTCCAGCATGTACGCCAAAGGTAAAGGAGCTGTCGTCCCTTCCGATAGCCAAGCGAGAGAAAAGTAAGTGAATTACGCACTGTTTAAGAGTGTTACCTGGTCGGGGGGAACTTTCTAAACTAGCGTCCTTTAAAAGGTGTGTGCTGTCCCCGAGCGTCCCGTCCTCCCGGCGCGCGGGCGGCTCTTTAACTTTCTGCGCGTGTCTCTGCACTTTAATCGTCTTTGCTGTGTAATTTGTTAATTGTGTGTGTTTGTGCGTTATTTGTGCTCACCGGGCAGTATACTTCTGTTCGTATCCGTGCAACATATGCCGGTTATGGTTGTTATTTAGAGAAGGCAGAGGTCTCTGGTAAATGCATGGCGCTGTGTTGTGATAAACGGTAGTATTATTATTAGTATTATTAGTAGTATTGTCCCGTTATGGACGGTACCGCTGCTCCGTCCCTCTCCCAGTTGCGTTACTTTGTATGGGGTACATTATCTGGGTGATGTGTTTATTATGTGCATGGATGGAGGGCATGGACGTCCGAGACAAAGTTGAGTTTATGGAGGTTATATAGTGTGTCCGTGGGGTCCAGATTAAACAGATTTGTGTGGAGGATGGATAGGTCGGGGATGACGGGATGATGGTGTTTATGTTGCGTTATATTTGACATAGGTCGTGAAGAGAAAAGTTTGGTCCCATTCAGCAGTCGGACGGCGGTAGTAAACTTTCAGCATCCCGCTCACATGCAGGAGAGCTGCTCGCAGGATGTCTCACTTATTAAAAAAGACATACAAAGATATCCTAATATTGGGATTTTTTAATTCCTGTCCCTTCTACATGATATAGACGGCCTACGCGTTTCTCCATCTTACTTTTTATAGGAATTGCTTCGTGCACATTCTACAAAACAAAACACAACTGGACCAACCATCGCCTCGTTTTATGATCTACTGATCCCTTTTCTTCTTGGTATTTGGAAATTATTCACCAATGCTTCGGTTCAACATCCTAAAGCATTAAGCCTATTTTATGATCTATGCTCCATATCGTTACACGTGTTTCATCCATCCTCATATGTTTGGCAGTATTGCTGTTGTTGTTAGAGGAGGCCCGGGACTGTATTCTGTAGACCCCGGGACTGTAT